>JAHHFK020004617.1:2500-43710 GCA_024533555.2 Aedes koreicus | reverse complement strand
TAAAGCTATGTCCATTAAGAATCCGGAATAATAAAATCATCTGTATCTCGGTGACGGGTTGACGTACAAATAAGTTTAATACATCAAAACAAAGGTTATTCACTGTTATTAAAGGTAAAAATATCAGTACAAATCATTTCTCGTCGTTTCTAATGAAAATTTGCACTTTCTTCTTTATTCCTCCCATCAAACGCTGCACACCTCCGGAGTCAACTTCCTTGGCACATTTGTTCCACATTTTGGTCATCTGAGTCGCGTATCGAGCCGTTTTTCCACTTTTCTTAAGCTTCCGCTACATTATTGCCCAAAATCTCTCGATGGGCTGGAACTGCGGGCAGTTAGGTGGTGTTATTTTTTATCGATGAAATGTACGTTATTATCGCGAAGGTACGACTGGATGACTTCCTGGGTGTAGTGGCATTTCGCTTAAAATCTGGCCAAAACATCGCGGGACCTTTATAGGCTTTAATGAAAGGTAGTACGCGGTTTTTGAGGCAGCTTCGAGTTCATCGTCTTATTCGTCACGAACACTTTGGTCTTTGCTCCGCCGCTGCATATCCCTTTTAAAATCATCATTTTTTTTTTGGCAAATTCGTTCATAAAAGCAAATTAAACTCCGAAATCCATTTTGACGTAGGTTTCATCGTCGATGTGCAGGCATCCTTTGTACTTCGTCAAAACCTGCTGGTACAATTTCCGAGCTCAAGTTTTGATGACGAAACATTGCTTCAACGTTCTGTTTGGTTGCTTGCTGGCTCGATAAGAACGATATCCTGCTCGCAAACGAATTCTTCGAACTGTACTGCGAGCAGCAGCGTATTTTTGTGCGATTTCATTATCGGATAGTCCAGGGTTTGCTCTGACGGTTCTCAACACCTTCTGGTTCAGCTTGCGGTCATATGTTCCACTACGACGCTTACCTTGAGGCACTCGATCCACGCTCTTTCGCTCCCTGAAACGTTTGAGCACATCATACACGGTTGATTTGGCGATTTTCAACGTTTTTGCGATTTTTATTGCGGACCACGTTGGTTTATCAACGTGGTGTGCAGAATTTTCTATCCTCTCGGCTTCCATCTGGAATAACTTTTGACTCACTGCACGAAACACCGTGAAATTTATACCACAGAAAGTGGGCGCCTAGGTTAACAAACCGCTGTAAAAGAATTCTTGCAGCGGTCACTTTCTGTGCCGCTGTAACACAATAAGTGATTCCGGATTCTAACTGGACAGAACTTTACACGCCAACTCATCCATTGTTAGGCAACACCCTATCAGAATCTAATGAAACTTTGTGGGTATGTAGACAATGTCTTTTCAAGCAACTTTGCCTGCTTTGTTATTTAAAAATTGATCTAGACTGCCATTTAAAAAGGGCTTAAGTTTTTTGATCGTTTTTATTCAAGTGGAGAAATTGGGTCGAAAGGTGCTGGTATGGCAAGCAATATGTTTCTGCGGTATGAAGTCTACCATTTTTTACACTACCGGAACAATCAATGCGGAAATCTATCGATCTGAGTGTCTGCAGAAGAGGTTTGCCTTTATATCAGAAGCAAGTACCCTCCACTGTTTTGGCCGGATTTAGCGTAGATTTCTCAATTGGCTCACGGAAAAGGGTAATGATTATTTGCCATAATTAATCAGTATGAATTTCATAAATTTGTCTTATGAAATATAATGATGTTGAAAAAATAAAAATATGGAGCAACCTGAATTCGAACCTTTAACGTTGAGATTATGGGTCCAGTGAAATGCCCATCAGAATATCAACACTTGTAATTAGGAAAGCTTAAAGGCGTTCAAGAACAACCTCGTGTAAAACAAAATCCATTCATTAGTCAGCCTTTTGAAATTCCAAATCATCGGATTGAACCCAGACCCACTGGGGTGCCAAGTAGCAGTCACGCTTACCACTACACCACCGACGCCGGCAAAAGACAAATATGTGGATAATTTATTTTCAATACAGTCCTTAATCTTTTGCCTACGGTGGAGCCACCTTGACGTAGGTGCTTTGGTTGACCGTTCGGTGACGCTTACTCTTTCGAAACTGAAATCATATATGAGAAAACTGACCAGAGATTGAGATTTCTAGCCGGAAATGACAACTGACAAGTTTATTTTTTCAGCAGCATTAGCTTAACACGAAGTACCTCGTTAGTCAGGGATACGACGGTGCACGAGCTATGAGTGGGCAAGTAAAAGGCGTCCAAGCTTTTGTGCGAGAGCTTTACCCGAAGGCGCTGTATGTCCATTGTTGCTCTCACGTTTTAAATCTTTCAATCTCCGAGGGTTGTTCAGTTCTTGCAATTTTTGCATGGGAGTGATCGAGAGCGTTTACAATTTTTTTAATTCACCAAAAAGAGCAAACGTTTTAAAAATAGAAACTGACAAGATTGAGAAAAGTGGTCCGATGGCAGAGAAGTTGAAAAGAATGTGTCCTACGCGCTGGGTTCAACGTCATGACTCGGTAAAAACGTTCAAAGACCTCTTGCATCCTATTTTTGCTGCTCTGGAAATAATTAAGACATGGACGGACAAGAAAGCCTCGACGGATGCTTCAGTAGTTCGGGCGTCCATTGAAAAACCTGAATTTTTGGTCAGCCTTTGTGTAACACACCATATTTTTTCGATAACTCGTCCGCTGAGTGTTTATTTGCAAAAAGAAAACCTTGATTTGGCAGAAGCAATGAACGCAGCAAGGGTAACCAAAAAGGCTCTGGGTGAAATGCAAGAAGATGCAGAAAATGCTTTCCGTAAAATCTTTTCTGAAGCGAGTGCACTCTGTGAATCTCTTGATGTGTCCCTTACAAAACCCAGAAGAGCTGGACGTCAGAAAGAGAACAAAAAATTGGAGATTCCGGAAGAGTTCTATAAAAACTAAATCTTCTTACCTTTCCTGGAAAATACCTTGCAAGCTTTGGAGGAGAAGTTTGTCAAACATGCTGACATGTTGGCACCTTTTCAGCAGCTACTGGATGCAGCATCTGATCCATCGAAAATCTCCGGATCTGCTCAGCATTTAGCCTAATTTTACGACCTTCAGAGCACAGGAATTCTTGGAGAAGCAATTCTTTGGTTTTTGGTACTCACGGAAAAAAACCACGGAATGCTGCTGAAGCCCTAAATGTATGCAACGTTGATTTGCTTTCAACCATACATACACTGCTAACAATAATGGCGACACTCCCTGTTACGACTTGCTGTGCTGAAAGATCATTTTCGTCTTTGAAAAATTTGAAGACATATTTGAGAAATAGTACAGGAGAAGAACGGTTGAACGGTATCGCGCTTATGTATATCCACGAAAATGTTGCTGTCACCAAAGAGGAAGTTTTGGAAGAACTGTCGAACAAACCAAGAAGGTTGAAAATTTGAATCGTTGTCTTAAGCTTAAAAATTATATCGTTGTATGTTTGAAATATTAAATAAACTTGAATTATAAAACTCAAATTTTGATGCCACTATTTTTCCAAAACAAGTTACCTTCAAGCTCATAACACCCCCAGCATTTACAGCACTGACTGTAATAGACGAACTTCCTAGCTCTGAAGTGATTTCTCTTTTTGCAAGCATGGTGTGAACCCAATGTACATGTCAAAGTTCCTTTTCTCCATGGCCCGAGCCATAGACGAATAGGAAGCGTTGTCGAAAGCTCCTTCAATATCTAAGAAAGAACAAAGTGCTATTTCTTTTATCGCAAGAGCTTTTTCTACCATTGCAACCACTGTATGCAGTGCCGTATCTGTTGACTTACCAGACAGGTAAGAAAACTGGAACTCAGAAAGTGGATACTTGTTCATGTAATTTGGATTGATATAATCGTTCAACACTTTTTCCATAGTCTTTAATAGGACTGATGAAAGACTAATGGGTCTGTATGATTTAGGAAGCGCCTTATTTCGCTTTCCCATTTTAGGTATAAAGAAAAGCTTTTACTTGTGTTCTAAAGATGGAATATGGTTGAGTCTCAAACTTGCCTTAAAAATCTCAATTAATAGCGGGATCAATACTGATTCGCCATTTTGAAGCAATGCTGTAAATACTCCGTCCATTCCTGTGGATTTGTAAGGCTGGAAAGATCTCAATGCCTTTTCTACCCTGGCTTTCTAAAAAATGTTATCAGCCAAATCATTGACTGCGATCAGACATTTGAGGTGTCCTTGTTGAACTTCTTTCACCTTCAAGTGATCTATCCCTTTTTGGATCTACATACAAATTGATCCAAGAAAATGGGTTTCCATAATCAACTTTATCCTTGAGGAGTTCTTGTAAAACGTGAGGGTTAATGTGTTGAGGGTGTTTGAATTTTATTTAGCGCCGTGCAACATTTTTCAGGCTTGTATATATTTTACAAAGAGGGAAGTGGGGGGGGGGGGGGGGGTGGCGAAAACCATCCAATCGTCCTGCGTAACTAATGTATCGCCCATAACACCGCTTGAGACACCCTTCTTCATTGGAACATAAATTGGAAAGACACATGCGTTTCCTTCATTGGCATTCAGATGCGGTTGAGGAACTGCTCACGTAGGAAGCCGTCCAAAAGCGATATTTTTTGGCGTTTCCTTGGCCAGCTACATATTCTATGTACCGGGTGGAGCTCTATGTGGCAGCGGAACCATTTCCGTGAATCATCGCTATTACTCAGGCTTATTCGACCTAAACGACATTTTTTTTGCATATTGAGAAAATCAAGTCTTTTGGTCACCCTACTGAAATTAAACATATTAGGGAACGTCCATTAATTATGCCACGCAAAAAGTGACTTTTATAACAGCCACGTTTTTTGTATGAACCTTCAAAATTTTTTGTATGGATTGTCACGATTTCCCAAACCCCCTCCCCCCTTACTGCGTGACATTATTAATGGACCTTCCCATATGGCGAATGCATGAAAGGTGCGTTGTTATCGCTCTTCCAATATTTGTTCACTCACCCTACCTATCGGGGTTTCCATTCCATTCCACAAAAATGCGTAACCTGATACTGTCTCTGCTGCAGACGTGAGAAATGAAAGGCATCGAACATATCCTCTTATGTACGTACATATAGGGAAGTTTGATAGAGAGTAGCTTAAGAATGTAGGGTACCATGTGAATTTCGATGGCTGCAGTTTTCTTATCATCGCAATCGTGGAACCTTCATTAATCAGGCTGAACTAAAAGCACCGACAACCAACATTAAATTGAAATCAGACTCTTGAACGAACAAGTATAGCACATGATTCAAATATGTAAGCCATCAGGAATGGCCTACCAAAATGTTTTCATTTTTATTTTGCAGCGTTTGGTGGGGCAATGGGAGCGCAAGTCAGTCCAAAGCCGATGATAAAGGAGGGGTAATGGCGAACTAGTCTATTCAGACCACATGAACTCCATGGGAAGGAACAGGGATAGGTTATGGTAGGTGGTTAAGGTTGGGCGTTTTGAACCCGTCAAAAATATATGTGAAGTGATGCTTATCTGATTGTCCCGATTGTTCCTGATTGTTCGAAACCTTTCCATATGAATATACGACAGTCCTTTTTTTTTGGAAAGTGTTAGTATTGTTCATGCTCATGCACCATACGTGTCCGTAAAGGTGCATGCAACAATTCAAAGAGGAAAGTAGTAACATTAGTTGGTTACTTATTAGTGTTAATTGGAATATTTTTGACAAAAATGCTAATAATATACTTTGACAATATTTTCATACTCTAATTATTATGTTTGTATTCTCCGAGCGTGGAGTAACGATTATGATGTAGAAGAAGATGTTTCGCTCATCGCCATGAGGCACCAAGAGAAGACAGTAATGTTTACTAGAATGAAAGATATGAAGAGAAAGTGTTGAAAGTTCCGTCAGTGTACGGTAGGTTGGAAATAGAATAGAAGTATTGAAAATTGAGCGAAAGGGCATGGGTAAAGTAGTACTCGAACCAAGGACGTTATCATTGCCAAACATCCCACTGGGGGGTAGGTTGAGGCACAGATACATCTGTCACCTCAACTGTCCAGTTGAGGTGGCAGATGTATCTGTGCCTCAACCTACCCATCATATTTTCATGTTGTCTTGCTGATAACGTTTGCTTTTGATAAATTTCCCATGGAAAGTAATTATTTAAGCTAACTTGCAAAAAAATTCTACGCCCTTGCGAGCAGCCTTCCAGCAGTTAACCAGAACATACGCCATGGCGGACGAAAACATGGCATGTAGGCATTTTTTTGAGTTCATTCTTCATTTTATTTATCAATTCCTTCTCAGTTTTCGCGACAAAATTGTTGGAGTGGATCTATTTTAGCGTGGCTACGGCTCATCATGTCAGAGAACGCACAAGAAAGTGTTGCAGCCAAGAAGAAATCCCACATCATTAGTACTGACGAAAGAGCCCCACCAGACTGCACCAGCATTCAAGGCTCCCAGACAGGATGTCCGTTGGATCACATCTGTAAAATTAGTGCACCAATGCCAGATATGTGACGCGGCATTAATTCAAAATAATCATAATGTGATACCACCACGTCAGGAAGTGTCTTTGGTTGCCATCTCAGTGCTGATGACGTAGGCCCACCCATCACGACCAGATCACATATCCGAGGGGAGGGAATTCTCGCCACACAAATTGTTTCTATATTTTTTAAGCCACACAAAATTGTTTTTTTTTTTTGTGAGTTCCTCGGACATTCTACTTTAACGCTACCCAGCAGATTGAATATGGATTTTTTGAACAATTTCTTCAGAAAGCATCCAACTGATCGTTTTCAGATACAATAGTTTCAGAGATGCAATCAATTATTATTTTATTTAAATAGCCATACATCGTATTTACGATATGACTTCATCTACAACATTTCGCCAATATACTCGGTCTATGGCTGCCTCTCTCCAACCTCGTTGACGACCCACACTCGCCAGATCCTGTTGCACCTGGTCCGCCCATCGTGCTCGCTGTGCCCCACGCCTTCTTGTACCGGCCGGATTCGAGGCGAACACCATTTTTGCAGGGTTGTTGACCGGCATTCTCGCAACATGCCCTGCCCACCGTATCCTTCCAGCCTTCGCGACCTTCTGAATGCTGGGTTCGCCGTAGAGTTCAGCGAGCTCGTGGTTCCATCTTCGCCGCCACACTCCATCCTCCTGTACGCCGCCAAAGATGGTCCAAAGCACCCGGCGTTCGAAAACACCAAGTGCTTGCAGGTCCTCCTCGAGCATCGTCCACGTCTCGTCCCCGAGAGAACAACTTGTCGTAGTGTGTTTTGTACATGTTACATTTAGTGCGGGGTGAATCTTGCCCGCCCCCAACTCCTTCCCCCCAGTATCCCCCCCCTTCCCCTGTTGATCCCTCCGGAATTCACCGCTGGTGTTTTTTTCAGCCCGCACCCAGGATCCAACGTAGATGAATTCTTCCACCACCCCGAATGTATCCCCGTCTATCGTAACACTGCTGCCTAGGCGGTACTTTGTTTTCGACACATTCACCTCCAGTCCGACTTTCGCAGCTTCGCGTTTTAGGCGAGTGTACATTTCTGCCACCGTTTCAAATCTTCTGCCGACAATGTTCATGTCATCCGCAAAACAAACGAATTGACCGGATCGAGTGAAAATCGTACCCCGGCTGTTGAGCCCGGCTCTTCGCATGACACCTTCTAGCGCAATGTTGAACAACAGGCACGAAAGTCCATCACCTTGACGTAGTCCCCGGCGTGATTCAAACGAGCTGGAATGTTCGCCCGAAATCTTCACGCAGTTTCGCACACCGTCCATCGTAGCTTTAATCAGTCTAGTGAGCTTCCCGGGAAAGCCGTTCTCGTCCATAATCTTCCATAGCTCTATGCGGTCGATACTGTCGTACGCCGCCTTGAAATCGATGAACAGATGATGCGTCGGGACCTGGTATTCGCGGCATTTTTGGAGGATTTGCCGTACAGTAAAGATCTGGTCCGTCGTCGAGCGCCCGTCGATGAAACCGGCCTGATAACTTCCCACGAACTCATTTACTTTTGGTGAAAGCCGGCGGAAGATGACCTGGGATAGCACTTTGTAGGCAGCGTTTAGGACTGTGATCGCTCGGTAGTTCTCACACTCCAGCTTGTCGCCTTTCTTGTAGATAGGGCATATAACCCCTTGCTTCCACTCCTCCGGTAGCTGTTCTGTTTCCCAGATTCGGACTATCAGCCGATGCAGATAGATGGCCAGCCTTTCCGGGCCCATCTTGATGAGTTCAGCTCCGATGCCATCTTTGCCAGCTGCTTTGTTATTCTTGAGTTGTTGGATAGCATCCTTAACTTCCCTCAGCGTGGGAGCTGGTTCGTTCCCATCCTCTGCTGTGCTGACGTAGTCATTTCTTCCACCGACTTGGACTTCAACGCCCGCGTCCTCTGCGCCATTCAGGTGTTCGTCGTAGTGCTGCTTCCACCTTTCGATCACCTCACGGCCGTCTGTCAGAATGCCCCCATCTTTATCCCTACAAATTTCGACTCGCGGCACAAAGCCTTTTCGGGACGTGTTGAGCTTCTGATAGAACTTCCGTGTTTCTTGGAAACGGTACAGCTGCTCCATCGCCTCGCACTCAGCTTCTTCCAGGCGGCGTTTCTTTTCCTGGAATAGGCGGGTCTGCTGCTTCCGCTTCCGTTTATAACGCTCCTCGTTCTGCCGGGTCCCGTGCTGTAGCATTATTGCCCGCGCTGCGTTCTTCTCCTCCAAAACCTCCCTGCACTCTTCGTCGAACCAGTCGTTCCCTCGACTCCGCTCAACGTACCCGACGACGTTCTCTGCTGCGTCGTTGATGGCTGCTTTGATATTCCTCCAGCAGTCCTCGAGAGGGGCTTCGTCGAGCACACCCTCATCCGGCAACGCTGCATCGATATTCTGCGCGTAGGCCGTGGCGATATCCGGTTGCTTCAGCCGCCCTAGGTTGTACCGTGGCGGGCGTCGGTACCGTACGTTGTTTACGACGGATAGTTTTGGGCGCAGTTTTACCATCACCAGGTAGTGGTCGGAGTCGACGTTAGCGCCACGATAGGTCCTGACGTCGGTAATGTCGGAAAAGTGCCGTCCATCGATCAGAACGTGGTCGATTTGCGATTCTGTCTGCTGCGGTGATCTCCAGGTGTACTTATACTGGAGGCTGTGCTGGAAGTAGGTGCTACGAATGGCCATATTTTTGGAGGCGGCGAAATCAATAAGTCGGAGGCCGTTGTCGTTCGTTCGCTGGTGAGCGCTGAACTTCCCAATAGTCGGTCTAAATTCCTCCTCATGGCCAACCTGAGCATTGAGGTCCCCGATGATGATCTTGGCGTCATGGTTTGGGCAGCGGTCGTACTCACGTTCGAGCTGCGCGTAAAATGCCTCTTTGACATCATCGGTGCTTCCAGAGTGTGGGCTGTGCACGTTGATAATGCTGAAGTTGAAGAACCGGCCCTTGGTTCTCAACCTGCACATTCGGTCATTGATCTGCCACCACCCGATCACGCGCTTCTGCATGTCACCCACCCCCCCTTTTTCTACAAGGTATGCTGCTCCCGTCTGTGTTGTGGTGCCTCTTTTTGGTAGGGTGGGTGGTTCCCCACAAACCACCCCCACCATGCCCCCCGCACCCCCCCCGCCCCGCAGTGAAATTAAAATTCCCCCCCCGGCCCCTGCAGGGGGTGTTACCCCCCCCTGCCCTGGGGAAAAGAAGCCGTTTTGAGCCCCCCCTAACCTGGAGAACAGACGCTCTGGTGCTGCATTGGCATTTCTTCCGAATGAAGGGGCAAAATAGCTTGGTTTTGGCGCCGCGCCTCTCCAACCAATAAAAAAAAGAATTTTTTTTTAACTAAACAAACGGGGGCCCCATGGGCCGATCAGCACAAAAACCAGATTTTTACCTATTAAGCTTAGTGACGTTTAACGCACGCACACTGCAGCGCCATTTAGATCAAAGGAGTGCAAGTAAGAAGGAACATCTTTTGGAGGAAAACAAACCATCATTCCTCTGCATGTGTCAGAAATGGAAAGGTGATTAAACGTCAAAAAGACCAGAAAAGGAAGAAAAAAAAAAAAACTCCAATTTATATAAAATAAAGTCAAATTCAAACAAATGGGGTGGGGACTTTTTGTGGGGAATCACATCGAATGTTTCGATGTGTTTTCGGCCCAATGACATCCGTAGGTTAAGATTTCAAATAAGACAGGCTGTTGATGTTTTGACAACATCTCATAATCCACAATCAATCTAAATATACGTATAGAAATGAAAATACATTTGAAATCTATTTGTATTAGATACATTTTATTTCTTGTTAGGATCCGGTGGAGAAAACGAGGTAAAGTGCTAGTTGTGCTTATAAGGACAATAATCGGGTAACACACCCTATAGAAATTTCAAACAACCAGCATCTAATCTCTCCCCGACGAAGCACGCATCTCATCACTCATGTAGAATCTCGCACGAATCAATTGTTCACACCCTTCTACGACGTGTTTGTGTGGCTCCCGACACTTCTAAGCGTTTCCTACTGACACCAATATCGATTCATCATTATCATATTATCAGCATCGGACACTTCATTCCACATTTAGTATTTATGCGCTAAAGCCTGAATCGACAATGCAAAATGCAAACAAATTCGTACGCAGCGTGACACAGAAAGACGCAGAGCAACGATCATCATCATGCTTTTCTCCGGAACTCGTACAGAGTGTGCGAGCGCAAATAGAGCAAGCCCATGCGACTGCTCATCCCAGTTACGTCGCGCGTCAAACGGGGACTTTAGAACAAAGAACCAGATCGGTGGCATCTTTTGACAAAGCAAGCCGGCCAATCTGCACTTGAGTCAACTAACTGACCGAAGCCTACTACAATCAGTAGGTATCCAGTTACTGGAAACCCGAAGCACCAGAGCTCCAAAGCGTAACGTCTCAATCGGCCGGCACTCGGTAGGCAGGTGAGTGTGTAAAATACATGTGGGGGCGCATACGCATCGGCGAGGGGGGAAGTTGTAAAAGTACTTCACATTTTATCGTCTGCTGGGTGGTCGTCGAATGCCATTTTGCGGGATCTCAGCTCAGTTCAGTTCCAGCTTTCGTTCGGTAAGGCTGTGCTTCGGTATCCACTTGCATCAGACGGTCGTTCGGTGTGTTGGGGCTAGCGTTTCAGCGGTGGGGGGATAATACTAACACAGCAAAAACGGCGATATAGCAAAACAGTATCCATCGAAACAGTTTAGATGGGTGGATTGTGTTGTTGTGAGGCGATTGTGATAACAAAGTACTTCAAGTGACGTTTCGCATTTTAGTAAATACGCTAACATTGATTTTGGTGGGAAGCGTCGTCGCTTTGTGGTAGTTTGGTTTCCAATATGCAGTGAAAACAGACGGCGAAAAGTGATAAGTGATTAGCGAAATTTCTAGTGTAAATATCGGAGAAGTAAACAAAGGCCTGAAGGAATCCGTGTCAAATGAGTCAGTATTGAAGTCATCGACCAGAAATCTGCAACCATAACAATTCAGGCATTCGACTCTACATCACGAGCTGCTATGATCTGATCGACGCGCAATTATTTACCTTGCAAGTGTGGGTTAAAGATATGTACACGTGTCAGCCATCGGATCTGCGGCGGCTTTAGTTTGAGCAAAAGGTGAGCTAAAATTCCCACTGCGGTTCATCATGATGGGAAGGTCGCCAAATCGCCGAATAGGAAACTGGTTTTTGTTGATGCGAATTCTCGGAAAACCATGTGGTGACCTGTGCACGAAGCGGTTTATAATGCAGAGATTAACATCGCTAAGACTTATCGCTCAACTTAGCTTTGTGTTTAGTGGCTGGTCCTGTTGCTGTATAAGTTATTTCGCAATAACTATATCGAGTCCGATAGTGAGAGACCAATCAAGTTCAAAGCAGGCAACGAGCAATGATATTATGCAATTTAATAAAGGGAAGGAAAGTAAAACTACATTGGCCGAATCGCCACCGAATTGCTCACCCATCGTACCGATAAAGCTTAGTTTTTTTCTGTGATCTAAATGTTATCAATTTAACTTAACACTTGATACGATACTTCAGTTCATCAGTTATAGTATGACATCCTAAAGCATGCAATTCATTAATGCTTGCGGCTTTCTTTTTTTCTTTACATTGAAGGCAATTTGGCTCCACCAGGCGTTTCAATGTGTTTTCGGTCAAACGAAATCAGTAGCCCAGTTTGAGAATGACGTTTAACAAAATCCTAACAATTAATATTAACATAAAGGGTGAACAGGAAATTATTGCAACACAGTTAATTTCCCATAAAAACTCATGTATTTATAAACCAAATTTGCAGGGCAGTTTTATACATGTATTAAGCTCAGTTTATATACATCGAATCAATTATTGAAGGTTTTTTGGTAAACTTTTCGACACTTTCGCTTCACGCCATCCATAGGAGCTTGGATTTGTACAGTCGTATCTGGTACCTTTGTCTCATTTTATTGTTTGTCCACTTCCTATGCATGTCATTTGCATTCTTTACTTTCTTCTTGGTCTTTCTGAGTTTCCGCTTCATCATGGCCCAATAAGGTTCAATTGGTGGTAGTTAGTTGCAGTTCGGTGGATTCATGTTCTTGGGGACAAAATGCACCGAATTAGATCATATCATTCCAGCACCCTATTAGTGGTGCTGCACCAAAAAACGGCGAAAGAGGTTTTTGGAGCCATTCAGTCTTGTAAATTTCACATTTGATGGTGCCTGTAGTGATGAAAATTTCACTTTGCTTTCCACAGGTGCAGATAGCCAAAAGAGGTATTTCGATGCAAATTTCGACATTTTATTCGTTTTGAGTCGATCGTCCACCATGAATTTATCTTTTCCGGTGTGAAATCCTATCCGGGCATTTGTTGGAAGTCAGCTTTGACGTAGGTTTTGTCATCCATCAAACAGGAACTGTTTCTGGTCAATATATCCGAAGTCTTGAACCTTGTATGCATATAATCCAGCTCTTGCTTTGACCTTCTGGACGTAACTTTGCGAAACGCCGACATTTTTGACAACATCACGTGTTGTAATATTGGAATTTCGGGTGAAAATACCCTTAAACATTCCCTCCGTCTTCCTATGTAAATACTTCTTTCGGTTTCCTTCATACTCGGCGCTTGTGATCCAAAGTCAACCGGTCATTGAACCTTTTCACTAGTCTTGAGAGGTTGAATTGCAGATTTGCAGCATTTTTCCTAAACCACGATGCGACAGGTTCGGATTATCCATGTAAGCGTACACAAACTTTTCACGCATCTCCACTTGACTCACTTCCATCTTTACCGCAAGAAATCAACACAACTACGCAATTCATAGGATGTAAACAGGATATAATAAATAAATCTGAAATCCATCTGTATCAGAAAAAAAATCATTTTTCTGATATTGATAGATTTGAAGAAATGGGTCTAAGTGCTAGTAAAAATGTATGTAGGAAACCACCATCCTAGCGTGGGGCTTGCCCTGCATGCGGTTCAACTTAACGAAATGACCACACTTTGTTAACGTACTAAATTCAACATAATGCTGTATGAAGGGTCAAAAAGGGTTGAGCAGGCCCGTAAGCAGAGACACTTACGCGAAACCAGCGGGAATAATGCAGTGTTTGCCCATTTCGTATATCACCGAATGGTTCACATGCTTTTTGTTCCTGAATGATAGATAGATAGATAGATGAATCATTTACTCCTGTGAGACTTGTCTATTCCCATATGCTACGAATCATTGCACAAAAGGGGACAAGAAGGATTTTTTTTCGCTAGTCTTCAGTGACAAATGTATGGTCAAAGTAACAAATTGTTGGCTAAACGAGGTTACAAAACTGAATACTCTTATTCGGCATAGGTAGCTGATCCTTTGTATCATTTGAAAATTATGTTCGTGAACTATCAGTAGCCTGACACATGATGGTTCAGCAGTATCATGATAGATTTACAAACACTGGAATAATGGCTGGCCCACAACTGATACGTTGCGGATGCGTTTGCAGATACTTAATAGGTTACTAATTAGTAATCCTGGAAATCATGCGGAATAATTTTCACAGATTTGTGGCAAAAGATATTCAAATAGTTACAATATTGTTGCGATGAAATCAAAAAATTGCATATCTCAATTCATGACCATCGATAGAATATAGAATTACTATATATTTACATAGGAAAAGTAATATTGATTTTTCATCAAATATCATCACATTTTTGTGCAGATCTAAATTTATGGTGAAACCTATGATCTAAACTTCCAAAAATTCAACGCGCTTCAATGAAAGGAAGCTTTTTGTTATTTTTTTGAGAGTTTAATTTAATTTTCAAAAACAAATGTATATGTAAATGTTTTAGTTAATGCATAGTAGTTGTTTTATTTTTTCAAATATATATATATATAAATTTCCTGAATTATTTTTGGATGATTAAAAATAAATCAAACCGTATCAAAATGTATTTTAACGCAAAAGGCCAAAAAATTCCCATAGCCATGTTTAATTGAGGGAACGTTAAGAAATTTGCGTCCAGAGTTTTTCGATATTTTTTACCCCCTCTCCTCATCTGTCGCGCATTTTTTTGTATACTTTTTAAATACAACTACTGGTACAAATTCTAGATCCTTCTCCCTCCCCTAAAGAATGGACGTTATTTTTCAACGTTTCCTCAGGCAAAATACAAACACCATCGTTCAAAGGTTTAACAGGTACCGATGTCAGTGCAGAGCACTTGAAAATTATTTTATTTGAATGAACGTACTGCTATTCGTTTCGTGTAAAATATAATTTCTTTATTATTATTTTCTACTGTATTTTACTATGTTCATTTTAATTTATGTACTAAATTTCATATAATTTTTTTAAATGACCTATATAAATTAAGGAGGTACAGATAACTTGAGAATCACAAAAATATTTTTTAACAGCAGTGTTGTTGATAAGGCACATGATATCACCAGTTTGTTACATTATGGTCTCATGTAATCTAAGTTAATCATCAGTTATTGCATCGATTGTTACTATGCAACTAGTACAAACTGCGTTCGGTAACCCAGTAACTAGAATATTCAGATGGTGCACAAAATAAAGCTATCGCTTGTCTTTTTTTTTGTCACACAGCAACCTATGTTCATCTACAATATTGTTTCCAGTGTAACAGTGTAGCTCGATCGCATTGACGTTTGGAAGTAAACAAGCTTCGACGTATACATCACAGTGACAAGATAGTTCTATCAAACAGTTTGTTTCAGAATCGGAGAGCATAATGTCGTTCTGTATTGTGCCGAGCACGAACATCGAAAAGGGCAAGGCCTTCCTTAACTGTATTGCCTGCACATTGAACACAGGATAAATTCGTTTATTGGCCACCTAAAAACTTGGTATCAACTCTCCAAAAATGAAAATTCGGTACCGGACAAACAAGCATGGAAGAAACAGAACTGTAAGCTGGTCGGACGTGCGCAAAACTATCAACAGGCGGAAGAAATAGTTGGTATGTTGGATAGACTGCGACCATGCAATCGATAAAGTAAAAGTAGCTTCAATAGTTTTTGTGAACCTTTTTTAATATTTATGTTGTTAATATTTTGTAGGATGCTATGTAAGATTTTCCGGTGTTTGTGAGTGATGACGGAAAACATTGCGCCAAATTGGACAACGGATGTTATATGGAAATATTGAATAGCCAGGCTACCCATGATCTACCAGCTGCTGACTATGGTGAAAATTCGTCTGAAGATCACCAAATCAATCGTGAAGTATCGATCTCAATGGAATTTCGAAAAATCAATGATAGATTGGATGCAATCGAGGGTATTTTTGAGTCAATTGATGAATTTCATGGCCAATTTTGATAAATTCATGCAGTTGAGCAAAAACGACGACGGCTTTCGATCGACATGCAAGCAAAACGAAGATTTCTCCGAGTTTGAGCATCTGCCCAAGATTGATAGTGATGATGCATTGAAAGCTTTGGAACAAAGTCTAGGCAACCCCCGTTTGCGGACAGATATTTCCGATATTTCCATACAATGTATAGTTTGAATGGGAAGCGAGAAAGTGCACCATTCTTTCGATAGCTAATCCGGAAGCTCATGATGTCTGTTTGTTTTTCTACCATATGCGTGGAAGGGAAATAAACGTACACATGAGGCTGCCTCGTCAAAATCTGGAAAGCATGTTAGTTTCGAAGCATCTTATCCTGAGTTGATTAAGTTCATATATCGTTTGGTGCATGCCGCTGACTTGTCACACACCCGAGAACACAACGAAAAGTTGTTTAAGGATCTTTTGAGGTATAAGAATACTGAATTCAAGCGCTTCCAGCAAGGCTATGGAGATTACCGGGCTTCAAGCACAAGAAATAGAAGACTGCCAAAAGTTCTCAAGAACGATGACGCAGAAGAAAAACCACATACCTACTTCCTCAAAGCGCCAGTGTTCATTATCACATGATAGTGAATGTACCGGATCATCGCAGATGTTCGAGAGAATCGAATCAGAGACTTCACTTGAGGAAGATCGGCAATCAAGTGAATTGGATTAGTCTGTCCTGTTTGAGAATTAATATTGATAAGAAATCGGAAAGAAATTTGATTTCATTTTTTACTTTTTTATTTTGTTAATCCTTCTATAACAAATGTACTGTTACTAAATGAGTTTGCCAGAATGTGTAATGTACAGTTAATATTATTTTCTTTTTTTTCTAATAAAAAAATTCTTTTTGCTTTGTTGAGAAACATGTCTACTGACTGTTAAATGCGTGTTATATCTGTTTGGCTATGATTAAAAGTTCTATAAATTATTGATATGAAAACTTCTAAATTATTTGAGTGTGTGAATGAGTGGGAAAAACACTGATTTAGGTAAAGCAACGTCCTGACAATCAATTTTTACCATTTTACATAATATCTCTTCTAGCGGGAACACCTGCAGGTCTGATGTGCATCCCATGTCTGACCCATAAATGTATAATGATGATGAAACAATAGGCTTCAATAGTAGATCCGAGAGATTAACAAGACTGTTTCCGATTAATGAAATATCATTTGGTGAAGCATGTTTGGTAATGTAACTGACTGAAATAATTTTCAAGCTTCTTGTGAAAATCCACTGGTCCACATTCGATTGCGTATCTATGCTGTCATATCAACAAATGAATACAATTTTGAATCACTTTGAATCAATGAATTTAACGGTGCATTAATTAAGCTAACATGAAAGTTTCTTCGTTTTAAAACAGGACTTTTCTTTTATGTTGGCTTGTGAGATTTGCGGTTAGATGTGTTTGCTTGAATTTCGCATATCCTGCGAGCGATTTGTGCTAATGGCAAGTTACCATTTCGAATCAATCGTTTTAAGCCAAATAATTTAAATTCAAAGGGATAAGCATCAAATGTTCCTAGAGGTTCAAATCGTTCGACGTCGTTAACTAAATGGCTTAAATTATGCATATTGCTGCAAAACAACTGCTCCCCGTACAAAACTTTTACACCTTTGAGAAAATCAGTAATTAAGTTCCGTGCAACTTCTAAGTTTTGCATGTTTTGGTTAGGCCTTATGCATATGTTAATTGCACAGTAGAAATTCAGAAAATGATCGAGAATATCTTCGCTTGAGAAGTACTTTTGAAGTACAATTACACTCAAATATATAAGAAAAGTTCTAAGCTCTGTACCTTTCCAACGTGGTAAATGTTCCAATCCTCTTACCGGCCGCTGAAACTCACGAGGTAGTTTACATGTCTTCAAAAACTTGGATATATCGTCTAATTGTTCTCCCGACCATTTCGCGTTATGGTTGTTCAGTGTGCCTGATCTCCAACCGTTCAAAAAGCGCTTTGTTATTCCTAAATCAATCAGATGTAATGAATCACCGATTGGAAAATCATTCACCATATCAAACCCAACAATTTCCTCAAGAATGCTATCAAATTTGTGATGACCTTCATACACTCTAGAGCGGAAATCCTCGTCATTTCTAAGACCGGCATCAATTTCTGGAAAAATCATTGTTTTGAAGGGGTGAGAGTACACAGAAACAAAAGCGTTCACGAAAATGAAAACGGACCGTGAACTAGTTCACGTTTTCAGGATTTTTACCTAAAAACGTGATTTAGTTCATGATTACGTGATTCAGTTCACGGTGTATTTTTGCTTGTTCTCGAATTCATGACTGCAGTTCACGGATCCGGGCACGGATTTTTTCCGTGTACTCACCTTCGGCAACGCATTTTAAACAAGAATTGTAACCGTTGTGACCAATCGCTCCTAGAAAGATGACAGTTAGTTGAGATTTTTAAGATATGTGTTACTGGTTACTGACCTCGAAGCACAGACCGTGCTGGCGTGTCACAGATAAAACATCGAAGTTTAATGGATAATGTGTTTTCTTTAATTATGATCCCATTTTTAAGAATGTCATTCAACTCCACAACAAACGGGGATAAAAAAGCATTTACATCTTTTGGCCCACGTTTACAAGGATGGGCCAAACGAATTTTGCTGAACTTTTGAATGTGGATAAACTATCGATATTAACGTTCAATGATATTGCTGATGAAATGTTTTCATTTGCAGTCAATACGTCCTCGAGAACTCTATGAAATCCGTAGTGCCAATATTCTCCACCAGTATTTTCATCAGCTTTAATGTTGGTCTTCCGTGGTGTGCCGACCATTGTCCGTGCACCTTTTGAGAGAATATTATCCGGAATATGAGAGTATTGAGAATATTGAGCAATGAATTTAAAGCCATATACCTAATCTGATTGTTTATAGCCCAATTTTGCAGCTCTTCTCGAAAAACTAACATATCCTGTTTTTCCATAGGTTCATTAAAACCATCATCTTTTCTACCCACATCGTCCACATCGTTGTTACATGTTTCAAAAACTTCAGCGAAATCAACAGTTTGCTTTCGGTTTTTGCAAATTCTCCTCGTTCATCATCATTCAATATGGGGGGACAAGAGATAGATTCAGAACTTAATGCATTTTAATCCAATTGGATTACATTCATTTGGTTTTAAATCCGATGTCATCAATAAATGAACATCTTTGAGGAATATTTGTTGCATTACGGTGAATATCTGACTTTAAAGGTTTTTGTTCGTATGTAACTAAGCAAAAACTATATTGCAACTAAAAATCTTTTGACAGTTTCATAATAAGGTTACAAACTTTATCAATTGGTAACTATTGTGTAACTTTTCATAACTTTTGTTTCCAAACTACGAAAAGATAGCCATATTTTATCCTGCGTAACCTAACATATTACAAGCGTCTTTATTGTAACTATTGTGCAACCAGTAATATGTTTTAAATTTGTAGCATTAGTTACAAGTGCTACCTGGGAAACAGGCTTTATAAGAATTGGACGAAATTTTTTTTTAATAAAGACTGTATTCGATGAAATTTGGACACACGCAATTGTTCGTAACTTTTTAGCGTGTGGTAAAAATTATTGAAATTTTAACTGAATGTATTTCATTGTGTTGTGTCAATTGTGTAATGAGTTTCGTGAAAATCGGTCGAGTGATTTCAGTGATGACTTCGAATGAAGAAATAGTGCGCCAACAAATTTTGGGCACTCACTTCGAAAACTCAAACGCTTCTCATCGATGGATCGGAAAACAGCTCGGAATCGCACATTCAACCGTATCTCATGTGATCAAAACGTTCAAGGACCGTAAGACAACCAAGCGGAAAAATGGTAGTGGCAAAAAACGTGGCACATCAAATCCGGAGAAGGCCAGGATGGTATTGAACCAATTTAAGCGTTATCCCAACATTTCGATCAGGGATGTTGCGAAAAAGGCGAAAGTTTCAGTTTGTTTTGTGCAGAAAACAATGAAACGTTCTGGATTACATGTGTACAAGGTCCAGAAGGCACCGAACCGGAGCGATAAACAGAACTCGGTGGCCAAAACTCGTGCAAGAAAACTGTACAGGGAGTGGCTCACAAAACCGTTCTGCATTGTGATGGACGATGAGACCTACATTAAAGCCGACACCAAACAAATGCCAGGACAGGAACACTACGTCGCCACCTCTAAGTTGGCCGTTCCGGAGATGTACGGAAGAAGAAACTGTCGAAATTCGCCAAAAAATTCCTTGTCTGGCAAGCGATCTGCGGATGTGGCAAAATGAGTCAGCCCTTCATCACCTCTGGGACCGTCAACGGACAAATCTACAAGGACGAATGCCTCCAAAAACGACTTCTGCCCTTCTTGAGATCTCACGATGGCCTGACACTGTTTTGGCCGGATTTGGCATCTTGCCACTATGCCCGGCCCGTCTTAGACTGGTACAAAGATAATAATGTAGTTTTTGTACCAAAAGACGTCAACCCTCCAAACACTCCGGAACTTCGCCCAATTGAAAAATTTTGGGCAATCATGAAGGCAAAGCTCGTTAAAACTCCAAAACTGATAGAAAATGAACTTGAACTAAAGAAAGTGTGGTTAAAAGTAAGTAAGCAAGTCGGTCCTATCATTGCCCAAAATTTGATGAAAGGGGTCAAGGCAAAGGTGCGGGCATTTGGGTTGGGAGAAGAGGTTCAATAAACCAATGATGTCAAAACTTAACCATTTAGTAGTACTTTATTTCCAAAAAGTTTGAAAAGAATCGGGCTCAAGGAAAATTTTTGGTGACCTATTTTGTGTGTCCAAATTTGATCGAATACAGTCTTTAAGGGCAATATAATTTTCTAAAAGTTCACCATACAGTGCAAGATGGGCACTTTAAAAGAAAAAAAGTTTTACTAACAACAAATTTTTCATGTCTACATAACTCAAAAATGACAAGACTTGCAAAAAAGTGATGTATGGGTGACTTTTAGAAAATTGTCTTAACTTTTATGAGAAAAATTGTAAAAATTGTGATTTCTACACGCTAAAAAAAATCTTTTAAAATTTAAGGTCAATTTGCAAAAAAATGGCAATCTTCCAATTGGACGATTTTTTTTTAATAAAGGCAATACAATTGTCTAAAATATATCCATACATCGCGAGATGGGCACTTTAAAGGGGTAAAAAAGTTTTTCTAACAAGAAATTTTTCATGTCCTATTTTTACCGTGTATCGCGCCTACTCGTCTTATAATTTGGTCCTAAAACCTCACAGAAGCCAATTATTTATAATTTAATTATAATTTAATTATAATAACAATTTGGATTTTTTAAGGGTCTTTGAATGTTTGAAAAATTAAAGCTATCGTTTGGAAAGGGCCTATTTATTAATTAATAATTTTTCTTAAAATTCAGTGATCAAACAATTAAATCAGGTTTGACAACTTTGAATTATATTACAAGAAGAACGATAAATTGGAAAACAAAATAAAACAATATCTGAAGTATTGACCCATAACTCGATAGCAGTTCAATTGTTTATATCAAAGTTGCTAGGCCCATTACAAGAACAAAAAGAACTTTGTCAACTTGTGCAATTTCAAGTCCAAGTATGGATTGAAAGCAGAATGGCATATATTTGCAACATCTCATGTGAAAGTTCCATGTGATGCTATTGGTGGTACTCTGAAGCCAATGGCAAAAAGAGCAAGCCTTGCTCAAGATTATGGAAACACAATCAAAACTCCTCGGGAACTATATGACTGGGCAGTTGAACAGACACATAAAAGTATAACAAAACTGAATTTCTGCTTCATATCAACTGAACAGTATGCACAAATGTCAGAAGAACTTGATGAATTATATAGCCACGTTAAGACAATACCGGGTACACAGGTTCATTGCTTTGTACCGATTTCAACTAAAAAGTTTTCTTGATTCAAAGAACTAATCAAATTTACAATTTAATTTGTTAGTGAAAGATTTATAAATTAAATATATGAAACTATGTTAATTACTAATACGTGAAAATTTACATATAATAAATAAAATAATACTTCTATAAGGTTCTATAAAAAATAAATAAAATAAAACCCTGATCGCAAAACCTATTATTCATTTCATATTGTTCATGTAACAGTATTTCTAAAATTCATATAACGTTCATTGTCATAAACAGTATTTCGAAAATTATATACCGTTAATATTTGAATCGTCTTTAAATAAATATGCATCAAGTCTTATCAAATTAGAATTTGATAATTTGATAAGACTTTTGATCCTCCACCCCTTTTATTATCAACCCTTTTAAGCGATTCAAATATGAGTCCGCTATTTTTTTAGATTTATCAGCACAATCACAATTTTTCCCATGCCTTTTACACGTACTGTAACAAATCTTGACCTTTCCTTGCAGACCCCAAAAGGTAAACGAAGACATATTTGAATCGCCCCTAAAAACAAAGGAATAGCCGATCCGTGTTCCGAAAATGGTATACTTGTAAATATTTCAATAGAAAACCAACGATAATAATACAAAAACTGTGAAATGAATACACAGGAATGTGTGTGATTGTCATATGACAATCCGATGACTTGATCCTGGAACAGTCACTCCGGAGCAGGTTCCCATGGGGCCACGGATGGTCAGAAAACTATTTGAATTGAACCCTGACAATATGACTAAAATATATACTGGCACTAATTAATGAACATTCAGCATTGAAAATTCACAAAATTGTCACAAAATAATTCAACACTGTGCCATCGAAAAAATAACAATTCGCACTAGAAAAACTTAAAATAGCAAAATAAAATGCAAAAAAAAATTTAATTCACTTTCTATAATTCAAAAGTGATCGGTAAAACTAAACCAAACAAATTTTTTTTTTTAATTTTTTTTATTGCGATTTGTTTGGTTTTAGTTAGAAAGATTTGAATGATTTGAAGACTTTTGTCATATGTTTAGCGCTAGAACTTATTATTATGACGGAAAACTATGAGCTTATTATTGCGTTTATACTAATTGCCTTTGTTTTTTTTTTAAGTTTTACCGGTTTATTTGAATTGAAGCCTAACAAATTGGGTATCAAAATTCTTGGAATCGTTCCAGAAGAAAATTTCTTATCGTTATCGAGGGAATAAGTCAAGAGACATATACCCTGCAAGATTTTTTGTCAGTGGTGCTCTCAGGCACCCGGTTGATGTTTTCTTTTATTTTTTGGGTTGCCACATCTGTCATTGATATTCATGAAATTTTTAGCTATCAATTGACATTTGTAAAAGTTACGCCGTATTGAGTACATCTGCGATTGTGTGTGTACTCAATTTTGAATAATTTTCAAAATGGAATTGAATTTGCAACAACGAGTTTGTATTACATTTTGAGTTAAAAACTGTTTTAAGACTGCGACGACATTGCAAATGTTAGAGAGGTGTTTCGGCAATAATACTCTGAAAAAAACAGTCGCTTATCAGTTTCACAAACGTTTCAAAAGTGGCCGTGAGTCCGTGAACTAAGACGAGAGAAAAGGTAGGCCATCGACATTGAAAACCGAAGAAAACATGCACAAAATTAAAGAATGGATGACCGCAGACCGCAAATTGACAATTGGAAAGATGGCAAAGGAGTTTGAAATTGCTATTGGATCCGTTCAAGACATTTCGATAAATGATTTGGGCCTCAGGCATGCGCTACAAAGCTGGTACCAAAAAACCTGAATAGCATGCAAACGCGGACCGCTTTGGCATCGGATATGACATGATTTCCAAGACCGAATCTGAGCCAACACTCATCAAACGTAACATTACTGGAGACGAGACGTGCATTTCTCTTTCTCTCTCTCTCTCTCTCTCTCTCTCTCTCTCTCTCTCTTTCTCTCTCTTCTCCCCCCTCCCCCTCTCTCTTTTCTCACGAATTCACCAACCTACTCCCGAACTCACGCTGGCTGGCTTTACTCATCACACTCGCAGCCGGTGCTGCGTTTCTCTGTCTACGAATTACTAAACCTTTTAACGGAACTCAGTTGTTGTTCCCATGCGTCTGAATTTACGATATTCTCGTGTTGTGTTCTATTTGTGGTCTTGTTTTCAACGCTACAGCCTCTCATCTGATCACTCACTGCATCAATCGAGCTACCTGGCTATTCAGTTTTCACTTCTTGTTTTCTATTGCGCTTCGGTTCAACACGTACAGGGTGTTCAATAAGTTCGAATACACTTCAGAAATGTGTAAAAAAATGAAAATACAAGACATTCTTTTCTGCGTCAATTTTCATTGACTCAATGTTTATTGAGAACCTTTACGACCTATTAGCTGGAAAAAATGTGTGCGGTATGCCGATCTTGAGACGTTTCTCAAAAGAATCATACGCGACACGCACCTGGTTCATCGGCATCGCGTCCCAAATCTTGGAAATGAGCTTCTTAAATTGGTCCACAGTGCTCACTTGATGTTTGGTCTGCTTGGCCAGCATGTACGACCATACATAAAAGTCCAGGGGATTAAGGTCCGGGGAGCTGGGAGGCCACAAAGTCTTATCGAGAAAAACAGTCAAGTTCTCCCGATACCACGCTTGGACGATATTCGTCGTGTGGGCCGGTGCACCGTCCTGTTGAAAGACGTAATGATCCTTCCCGTCGAGGTCCTGAAGTGCCGGGGCCACAACCTTCTCCAGAACCTCGTTCTGATTTACACGTTTTTCTCGATAAATACCAGTGACAGGTTCCCACGGCCGTATCCAGGGCCCCCCATACCATCAACGACGGGACGCTCTAGAACCGCGGGATGTTTATGTGAGACGGGGGGATGCTGGTCAACGTCAGCGCCTACAGCTCATCATTTTGGACATTGTGTGGCTGTTGCAAGACAAAGAGTTTCTCATCAGAAAACACGAACTCTTGACCTGCGTGCCGCGAAAGTATCTGTTTGGCTCTGTCCAGCCTCTTCTTCATTGTAGCCTCCGTTACCCCGTGAAGCTTGCGTTTCTTGTACGGCTTGTATCCCATGTCCTTCGTCATTTTTGACAAACCCCCCTTGATGACTGCTGGCATCCTCGCCGAACGCGGCCGCCCGGTCAAGCACGTCTCCCAGTACCAACGGATTGTGGTAGATGAAATACCACTTCACCCCGTGGGATTTCAACCGCCGGAATATGTCACCGGGTCACTCACCTCTCCCAAACAACTTTACTACGAAGTCGCGGTACTCCTTCATCGTGGGCAGTAAACAAACAACAAATGACAGCAAGTCGACACCGTGCGAGTCGGTTAGCCTATATACACGGGACGGAAGGGCAACTTAGAACGATTTAATGACACGAAAAGTGAAAAAAATTGTTGTGTAAAAAATATCTCGATTTTGTTTGTTTCCACTCATTCTGTTTTAACAGTGTTGAAGAACGTCAAATCAACTGCTATAACTGGTATATTTGTTGCCATATGATCATCACAGTATGCTCTGGTTACGTGAAGAAAAAACAACAACACTTCATTTTGTGATTTTTCCAATTTATTCTGTGATAATCTCATCAAAAATTACTATTACTTCTTACACCTTTGAATTGTTGGATTCATTTATACAATCTGATTGAATAAAATGTTCGGAGCACACGAACATATGGTTGCTACCGTGAACACTCCAACCAGTTAACGGCAACCAATTCTGCTTATTTTCAAATCCCCTAGAACTACGAATTCTGTAGTGAATTATTTATAATTCACGTACCTCCTAGCCAGTGCAAAAAAGGAATCATTTTTGGATTTCAGGTTGTGCTGAATCAATTCATATACAATAGCATATGTTTCCCCCGCATTATTCTCTGTTCTTTCGTTCTTTCTCTGTTCTTCTGTCTCGAAAAAATACATAAACAAATGTCATAACAACAAAAATCAAGGGCTCTAAATAACATACATAAGGTATATAAAAAACGCAGATGACGTCACTACAATAACCAGTTGGGAAAACAATTCGTGTACAATATATAGAACGGTGAATTAATTAATTCGACAATGATTTTTAATTAGGGCCTAACTGACCAACGTAAACAATAACTACCTATGTAAGCCTCCATTTCTATCGGATAGGTGAACTCTTCCTCTTCGAAATGACCGTGGTGGATAGGTGAGTTTTCAATAATGAGAAATTCGCGAAAAAGCCATTGTTTACGTTTGTCCGTTAGGCCCTAATGAAAAATCTTTGTCAAATTGCTGTACAGAACCGCAATTCGCAGTGTCGTAAAAACTGCTAGTGTTTTTATGTATTTTCATTTCAATCTTATTTTTTGCTATATTTTGTTCAAGCTTAAATGTTTGTCTGCGTTTTTGAAATAATTTTTCAGCCCATAGGCAGAATTCCCTAAAACGTTATATGAAACATTTGTAGATCATTTAAGCTACGACCATGCCAATATATGTAACCTACACAAGATCAATACATCAGTTGCTGATCAAGAAAGTCAGACCCTAAAAAGATTAAGTGACAGTTAACACCCATACAAAGTCCCGTAGAGGGGTGGTATGAATATTGTTTTTTTTTTCAAATGCTCTCGCACTTGCGCAAAATATTTCCTGTACATTAAAATTCATAACTTCCTGGAAATACTCAAGCTCCTTAGTTAAATGCATGTTGAGAATTTCATTCAAATAAAAAAATCGATTAAAATGTCACACATTATCAGACCATTCTGACTGGAAATGCTCCTAATTGACTATACACCGCAAGTTGTCACTGTTAGAAACGTGGCAGGCTATACGTGTTATACCAAATTGCTTATTATTTTCAACCGTGCAATCAGCTGTCAAAGTGGTTTAATAAAACAGTGGTTTGTTAGCTTAAAAGAAGTATTAACGGCTAAATATAGACTTTTACAAATGCCTAAGTGTGAGGTGATGGGATGTGATATAGATCATTTCACGGAATGTATTAACCTCACCTTTTTCACAGTTCAGGGGACAGTTTACAAGATGATAGAATTCAAACCGCTCACACAGTTTTCATTAGTTTTTTCTGTAAAATTACGTAAAAATATGTACGAATGACGTAAAAATAAGCACTGGTGTCTGTTTTCTACCTATTTTACTTCAATCGTAATAAATTTAGAGAACAAAATCTCAAACCGATCTTACCGAAAATATTCTAAGCCCCCTATACATAGATGATATAATTCAGAATTCACTACAGTTATCTTTTACTATAAACTTCATTTGAAGGAACCAAGGATTCCGATATAAGGCCGAACATAACGCTAAGGAACATGTTAACGCAGCAGATACCATCGAAAAAAAGTATCTACAACAATTGGAGGAGTGTAGACTGTGTATAGACTGTGTGTAGACTGCTGATCCGCGTCAAACGGGCATTCCTTGACTTTGGATTAACGATAATAAGATTTTTTTTGTGCTACTGAGAGAGAACATTATAAAGAAATAATTCATGAAACCAAAATATACTTTCTTCCATAACAATTGTTTTTATTTTGATTGTTAATCATGCTTATAGTTTCTGGGACACCCTATAATTCCATAAAATGCCCAGAAACTTAGTGGCTTGACACGCATTATCATACTGAAACCCAATAACTTTTATCTTCTTGTTGTTTTTAAGTAAATTTCTCCCAAATTGCCGCTAGGTAGAAGCTTGGTTACTTTTCAAACTACTTCTCACAAATTTTCATTGTATTTTGAGATGATGATGACCTTCACTGGTTTAGTTTAAGATAAAAAGACACTCAAAAAAAATGTTCAGTTTGAACAAGATCAAAATGTTGTTAGAAAAACTTTTTTTTTTTTCATTAAAAAAACCAACTTGCAATTTATGAACGCTTGGACGAAACATAATAATCTATCTTGAGAAAAAATTTCATTCAAAATAAAATTGTTGTTTTTTTTTACGTAGACTACGTGTTACGACAAGGGTACCCTAGCAAAGTAAAATAACAAACTGATATCAAATAAGTAACAAGTTTTGTTATCCCAGATATCATTTTGAACTCACCTGTTATCGCATAACAAAATTAGTTATCAACGAATAGTTTTGTTATCATCTGTTATCATTTTCCAAAGAAATTTTTGACGAACGTTACTGAAAACTACCAGCATGCTGAAGAATGCTGAATATCACCAGCGCGTCATGGATATGAAATTGAGCTTTTCACCAGAAGCAGAACTTAAGTTATTAGTGCATGAATTTGATATCATGTTGATAACATAATTTGAAATTATCTCAAGTAATTTGTTCATACCACAAAATTTGTTATCAAAATGAACTCAATGATAATAAAACGAGTTAATGTTGTGATATCCAACGAATATTAATTAGTTATCCATTTTGTTATTTTTGCTGTTTATTCAACCTGAATGATAACATATTTAGTAATCAAACAGTGATAATCAGATATTAGAACTTGTTATCACTTTGGTATAAACCTTTGCTCGGGTACGATATGATGTACAGATTCTATGTCATCTACAGATTTCTATATCATCTACATATGCATTGATAAATATGTAGATGATACAAAAATAAATGTAGATGATATAGAAATATATGTAGATAATATAGAAATATATGTAGATGATATAGATATATATGGTGATGATATTGATATATTTGAAGATGATGTCGATATAAATGTAGAGGATATAGATATGACGCAACATTGAGTGTTAAAAATCTCTGCCAAATAATTTGTAAGAATCATAGAATGTTCTGTATACTTACTCACTTACTTATGCTAACCCATTACAATAGTACCTGCGTTGCAATGTTTCGCTACGAAACTAAAGAAACTAATCAAACGGTTTAACGTAGTCTACATCAACTGGTCGTGAGTTATACACAACCTCACTGATTTGTTTTGTCAATCGACTTAAAATTAATTATATCTTTCTTTTTACAGTGTAGGACTCTATTAGATTTTGTTTTTCAATATTTTTATTCAAAAATTTGACTAGTTTTTGATAGTCATCCATACCATACTCTTTTGTAGGATTTATCATTTTTCGATTATATCCATTCAAATCGGTTAAACACAGTATGGCCTTTTTCAAAAGATAGTCTAGATCAATTTTGGAAAAAAAAACTTGGTATGTTAAGTGGCTTTTTGTGACAAAGTCTATATGTCCAGTAAAAAATCATTGAATTCTGAAAGGGTGCTGCCAACATTTGTTAGAGTTGGCGCGAAAAGCCTATATTTGTGACACAGGTACGTTGAGGTTTGCGCTGACCAAAGTTCGGGTATCGCAGGTTAGAAGTAGTACTGCTTATTGACTTATTTTACATTTTTTTTTTGCCTAGAACTTCTTTTTGATTCAAACTGTTGGAAAATTTCCGTTTCATGGTCTTATAAAGGAAAAGATACGCTTTGTTTTCAAAATTTTTTGATTGATCAGAGTATGTAATTGCGTATATGCTTCGTTCTTCTTTTCGAATCAATACATGATATTTTTAGTCCCAGGTACAGGGTGCGGCAGAAAAAAAATGCGAAAATGTTCAAACTTGAGTCTTGGGAATTAACCCGATGTAGCTAGTGACTAATTTTTATCGAAAGTGTATTTGTTTATGTTTACCTTCAAGTGCTGCATCCAAATATTCTATTTGTTTTATTGCAAATTCGTCAAAATGTTCGCGAAAGAAGTGATCACCAGTTTGTTGCTCGCCCAGAAGAAGCCGAAAGAGATTGCCAAGGTGGTAGGGTGCCATTTGGCAACAGTTAACCGCATAAAAAAGTCCCTGCAGGATGGTTCTAAGCAGCGGAAGCCGGGAAGCGGACGTCCGCGCTTTGCAACGTGATCAAATCGGTCCGTGCAAAAATTGCTCGCAACCCGGTGCGTTCCATAAGAAAACTTGCAAAGGAAGCCAATATTTCGGAAAAATCCATGCGGAGAGTCATCAAAGAAGACCTGCATGCATCTTCCAGAGCCAGAGTGAAACGCCACTTGATTACGGACCGGGTCAAGGAACTACGAGTGACTCGTTCCAAGAGATTGCTTTCCTTGTTGAAGAAGGAAAAAATGATAATCCTGTTCTCCGACGAAAAGCTTTTCAGCATCGATGCTGTGGCCAACAGCCGCACGGACCGGTTCATTTCACCGCAAAAAATGGAGAACGTTCCGGAAAAAGTGAAATTCAAATTTCAAACCAAACATCCGGCTGGTGTCATGATGTTTGGCTTGGTGGCGTCCAACGGTTTGAAAATGCCGCCTGTTTTCATTGATGCTGGAGTTAAAATCAATAACGAAGTGTATATCGGTATTTTAAAGGACCTAGTGCTTCCCTGGCACCAAAGCCAACTTCTCCGAGGACCAAAACTTTGTCCTACAGCCGGATGGAGCGCCTTGTCACACGTCCAATCGAACCCAACAATGGTTGAACGATAACACGAAGGTTTGGCCGAAGGATTTGTGGCCCTTTAGCAGTCCAGATCTTAATCCGTTGGATTTTTCGATTTGGGCATATGTTGAAGCACGAGCCTGCAAAACATCACACCCTAGTGTGAAAACCCTGAAGTCAACCATAACACGCACATGGCAGTCAATGTCGGAGGACTACGTCCGAAAAGGCATGCTCTGGCTTCCGGCGTCGGCTCGAGGATGTTATTAATAAAAATGGAAGACACATTGCATAAATTTGTTCTTTTTAAAAGGACTTTATAAAGATAACTGCACTCGAAAATGTTGATATTATTGCTTGAATTAGTTGAAAATGGGATTTTGAAAGAAATAGAACAAATTTTCGCATTATATTCTGCCGCACCCTGTATTGAATGATCCATCGCGTTGCACCATAGTCATCCGCTGTCGTCCCTTAGAGCGCTGAGCGGAAGTTAATAGGTCAGCATAAACTTTTGCTAAACCGATAATTTTTCCCCCAAATCAGCATTTCGGGATCTTCGTGAAGATAGCTTGCTCAAGCGTGATCCTGACTGGCCTAAATCTCTGAGGACTGAGTGCACTTTAGTGTGCAATTTTGATGGGGCATCTCGAGAAAATGATCTCGCGAGCGGCTGCAGAAATTAGCCAGAAATAAATCATAAAATATAAGAGCAGTGCAGAACAGGGCAGTCTGGACGTGAATGAGAGCAGAGCCGCGATCGCCGGGAGGTGTTTCCTAATGAAATTAACCAGAAAATGCTTCATAAGGCATTCCGACTTGCACCGACGACGACCAAGACTGGCGCGTTCTCTGTGACGTCCTCACACAGAACAACGGCGAAACTAAAGCAACCACTCTTGAACGAACGGCACGGGAGATGTGTATAGAATTATACTAAGAGGTGAGGTGAAGTACTGTCCCTGAATGCCCGTGTGCCGCTGATGAGAGCGCCGGGGTACACCATATTGTATATGGGTGAATTTCCCAGCATAAGTATGGGGCTAGCGTTGTGGAAGGTGGATTCGCAGCAGTAGTATGGAAGGTGCTCATTTCCAAGGGTAATTACGGTTGAAGTTCGCTGTTTACACATTGCTTATTTGGATATTAATCTGGGAAACTGGGGACCAATAGTAGTGGTTTGAGATTTAATACATCATAAAAAAAAACGTGCGGAACACTCATCTTAGTTATTATTAGAATGCGATCAGAACGAGTGATTACTTCTCTTATCCAGTAGGCGAGTATAATAAACGCAATAGTAAATACAAGTTCAAGCACACAACTTATCCAAACGAAACAATACGTTTGTCATTAGACTACTTAGTCTTTACAAGCGCCCATTTAGTAGGGAGCGCAGGAGTGGCCATTCAGCTAGTTAAACTGTCTGGTAAAACATGATCACCTGGACCAGCAGCAGTATGTACAACCCTTCTTGTCTCTAATTCTTGTACACCATGCACTTCCCAATTCCTGCCTACTGAAAAACCTTCTTCAACAGCCTTAACCTCCACTAACGACGATCGCGCTGATGTGAGAAAAAATAAAATCACGATTAGCCACGACGATGCGATGCTGTGCGGCTTCTACTTGGCTCACTAAAAACTCGACCTCCTTGCTCTCTATCAGCGGCAAACCATGGCTCCTCTAATGAAGGGTGAGTTTTGCACATACATACTCCACTAGTTGCCGGGACCATGCCGAATTAGAAGAACGACCCACGACAAACCGGGCCAGCGGGGCCGAGCGGAGCGGTATCAACAGCCAATAAAAGTGGGAAAGCAAACACAATCTGAAAGGTTATTTATGTTTTCGTGATTTATATCTTTTCAATTGACGCTCTCGCTCTCAGTGATGGTGCTTGTGCTGGGGTCTGCAGTCCTCGGTGGTGCATTGGCTTCTCGACATCGCAGCTACCTCCGATCGACCGTCACATATCGTCGTCCTCACCGGCCACGGTTGTCGTAGTTTTTTTTTTTGCTCTCGAGTTTTCGGTGCCGTTATGTAATGAAGCATTAGAGAAGTTTTTGACCTAAGGTTTTTTTTCCTTGATACCAGCTTTAAACTAGTCCAAAAAATATGAAGAGAATATTACTAATCTTCGCTCGAAATTTGAGAAATAATGTTATAAGAAATGACTGAATGGAATTGAACATATATTTTTCTGAAGGAAAACAGCTGAATTTATTAATAGTGAATAAGGAATGTATCGAAAATAAGCTATCCACGTACATTTGCGTTGTGCGCGTTTTTTTTTGGTGATTTGTGGTTTTAATAAGTTCATCATAGCAAGCTGTGCGTTTGAATGTCATCTTTCATTTGTTTACTTGTTTGCACGGTTTAAATTATTCGTTTTCCAAAAGTCACGCATTGAAAAAGACGAGAATATTTAGGTTTGGAACAAATGGCTACGTGAAAAGGCTACATGCGACAATTGCCGAAGCGCTTTGGAATTCATCACGCGAGTGTAAAATCCATCATAACCAAGTTTGGGAAACACTGTTCTTTGGATGAACTGTCAGAAAGAGGCAGAAAACTGGGATCTTTCAACCCTAAACTGGATCAGAAAGTGGTTGCTTTAATCCCGAAGAACAAATCAATGTCGATACGTGATTTAAAGTGGGAACCAGCGTCGGAATGATTCAACGTATCAAGAAACGGAACAACCTGAAGACCTACAAGAAGCAGAAAATCGCCAAATAAAGTGCAGAACAGAAGCAACGGGAAGCAACAAGAGCCCGGAAATTGTATACGCGAGTTTTGCAGCGACCGGATGCATGTATTTTAATGGACGACGAGACCTATGCCAAAGAGGACTCTAACACCCTTCCAAGTCCACACTATCACACTGCCGTCGAAGGAGGGGATGTAAGCCATGCAAACAGGTCGATTCAAGTGGAGAAGTTTGGTCTAAAAGTGCTGGTATGTCAAGCATTATGTTCCTGCGGCATGAAGTCTAACATTTTTTAAACTACCGGAACAATCAATGCGGAAATCTATCGATCTGAGTGTTTGCAGAAGAGGTTGCTGCCTTTATAGTACCCCCTCCACTGTATTGGCCGGATTTAGCGTCGCTGTATTACGACAAAACAACTCTTAATTGGCTCACGGAAGAGGGTACAGATTTCATTGAGAAAGACATCAATCCGCCAAATTGCCCTTAGCTCCGGCCCATCTAACGCTATTGAGTGATTGTGAAGAGGGTCTTCAAAACGACTGGTAAAGCAGCTGATAATATGCAGGAGTTCAGAAAATTCACACCTTGAAATTTATACCAAATGGTAGACGATTCATCCAGTACACGCCACAGTAGAGCACTACACTAGCAGTTTCTTCGTGTCGTCATTCACTTCTAGCTGGTAGTAGCCCTAGCAGCACACTTGTTGCAAATCGATTAAAGTGACTTCAACGTGACTCAATTAAGTTGCAATCAAGTTGCTGCAACTACTGAGTTTGGTGTTGCTTGGGAGGCGTTCTTCAAATCAAGTTTGGAAAAATATCTTCCGCCATGAAAAGCAGCAAAAATATCTTCAATACTGGGAAACGGGTGACGATCTACCATCAAAAATGGGTTAACGGTAACGCTGTAATCAGCGCACAAACGTAGTGTACAGACTTTCTTAAGGACAGAAACTAACGGTGTTCCCCATTCTGCTTCAGATAAAGGGGCTTTCGAAATAGTACCAGAACATTCCAATCGATCCAATTCCGCTTCAAATTTTTCTCTCGAATGCCAAAGATATCTTCCTTGGCTTGCAAAATTTCTTTGGCTTGCAAATATTCTTTCAGGGCCAGGTGAATTTTATTGTGCTTGAAACGACATAGCTCTCCTTTGAATACAGAAACATGCTTCTTCAACAGCGGGCCTAACGGCTTCTTACCGTCTTCTTTATTACTTGAGACAAAACACAAATCAATCTTCAAATTCCAATTCCCCATCGTTTGATGGATCCCTTCAAAAACGAAACCTTCTTCCAACGATTTGTGATCCTTATACTTCATCATCACCTTGAACATTCCAACAGCTTGAAATCCAAAACCGTTATAGCACACGCACTCTTCTCTGGTATCAGTATTCTACGGAATATCTGGAAACAGTTGATCGTACATGTTCTTCGAAAAAGCGTTCACAGGACCACAGTATTGACTTCAAAGTTGATCGGTTATTGCTTCACCAAAACTTGCATTTCATCCGATGGAATGAAGCCCTTCAAGCTTATTGATTCTCAACTGATTCGCTTTCTTTTCAGTCTTATCAGACTTCTTATCCTTCGACGGACACATCTTCGCCAAATGACCCTTACAATCGCAGTTCCAGCAGACGTAACTATTGTATTAGCATTTCGTGAAATCTAATGATCGCCTTTTTCACACGCGTTTCATTTTGCTTCTTTCGCTGCCTCCTCTGCTGCTCCGGTTAAATTATATAGACTTCGTAATCTACACGTTGATGCGTTACAGATTCTCTTTTCATTTATATCTTCAAAAGATTGTCCAAAGTTGACATAGGCTCCGCTTCACAGAGACGTTCGAAAAGCGATCCTCGTCGTAGGCCGGCCACCAAAATGGGTTTAACTGATCACCGAACTCACACTTTGCCGCCAACTTCTTCAACCACTACACAATCGATTCGCTTTCACCTTGTCCTGCTAATGTAATCTCATCTAATCTCGCACTAGCGTAGCCTATTCTTGAAAGCATCCTGGAAAATGACGACTTCTTGAATGCATCATTTTTCTTTGTCACCGGCCAGGCCAACTGCGTACACGGCGGGACAATTTAACTCATTTTTGTATCGTTTTTGACTTACTTTCGTCAAAAGTGGAGTCACTCAATAAGGTGACTGGGATTGACAACTCGACATATATAAAACATCGATCTGACTTAAGTCGGTGTCCTAGATATGTCGACTTGTCAATCCCCAGTCACATTTACTCATATATGAGTGACTCCACTTTTGACGAAAGTGAGTCAAAAGCGATCCAAAATTGAGTTAAATTGTCCGCGCCGTGCATTTTAACTCAGTTTTGGGTCGCTTTTCAGTTTTGAGTCGTTTTTGACTCACTTTCGTCATTAGTGGAGTCACTCAAATTTGAGTAAATGTTACTGGTATTGACAAGTTGACAAATCAAAAATATCGACTCAAATCAGATGGATGTTTTTGATTTGTCGGCTTGTCAATCCCAGTTACATTCACTCAAATTTGAGTGACTCCACTTTTGACGAAAGTGAGTCAAAAACGACTCAAAACTGAGTTAAAATGGCTGGCCGTGTGCGTAGCATGTGCCGCAGAGAGGACTTCAAGAAATAGAGCGATTCCAGAAAGAGTGTCTGAAATCGCTCTACTACTTCGAATCAAGGCAAAAAAGAGAGCGTGGAACTCCCGTACCAAACGCTTCCTAATAGAGTTAAATAATGTAATAATTTGTGTTTTATCGTTGGGAGCATAGATGTTAGAAAGATGAGTTTATGCTAATTTTGCCTGTGTGTGGAGTCTGGAAATAATTTGCCAAGTTTACAGCGCCTTATCTCACTCACTGGTATTGAGATTGAAATTTAAATTTTACAGAATAATACATTTAGTTGTATGTTAAATAATAGTCTTATAATACAATAGAAAGAACAATCCACGACAATCCATCCAAAACTACGACTTAGGGAACTGGTAAAAATAAGAGTCCGTCGATGCATTTCGTGCCTTCTGGCAACTTTGCTTCTATTGATGTCCAAGCTCATCGATATAGCACCACCCGGGAGAGCCTTGATCCTATGATTTGACCCAATGATTTCATTATCTCCAATCCGTCCAACCAATCGCAATGTTTGTGATATACAGTGGACGGATTATGAAAAATTGAGATAACTCAATGCAGACGTCTTCCAATTTTGGCAGGTCGACAGGCAGTCGTTGGAGACCAACCTGGTACCTCATAGCAAGATGCCTAGAGGCGGACTGGAAGATTTGATGAGCTGCCTCCCCCCGATTCACCTTCACCTTGTCCTGCCTCAAAACACTTCATCGCTCCCGGAAAACAACAAGAACAGGATACGACAAATTCATGATGGCTTGGTAGATTTCCATGGAAACCGCCGTCAATAGAAAAACTGACTTGCTTTTGTCATCCTTCTCATAAAGTTGATACGCCACGAGAAGAGATTTTCTCTTCAACTGCTCTTCGTACAATGGTCAGGAATCTCCAACATTGAACTCTGGAGGCGTATCGTAACGTATCGCGGAAATAATGCAAAGTCTCATGAATGAATGCTTCATTCGAGAGTAGGTATAGAACTAACTTTATTAACTGATCCTTTGAATCAGGAAACCGATTGTGTTATTGATCAAGCCTAGCAACATCCGGGAGTAACATCATGGCTGACTATAAAGCAATATATTTTCAAGGTTACACAGAAAAAAATAACGAATTTTAACGGGCGCGTAAAATTTCCCCTCGTTTGATTCCAAGCCAAAGCAAGCGTACACAACGATATTGTTTGCAATTTCATACGCCATACAACAATGTTTTCAATTTTCCAATTTTCCATAAAAATCCCATTATTTTTTGCCAAATCTAGCATTCCCTTTATGTGCATTAGATAACGCAGAATATTAAATGTTTCTTTCAAACTGTGTATGATTGTTGGCGAACATTGAGACCATGTTGCACCTTATCGACGATTTAAGTCAAAACAATTATTGAAACTTAATGAATAAAATTAAATACAAAAAATAAATTCAGACATAACTAAAAATGTATTACTTTTGCAGCAAGTCGGGTACATGTCCTTTGACACAGCCCGTTATGCAGCGGCCGATAAATTTTATCATAACTCAAAAAGTAATTGAGCTGGAAACGATAGCCAACTAGTTATACCTTTGCTTTGATATGCTTAATAAGACATTTGCTGTTCTGAATCGTGAAAAGTATTTTTATTATCTCATTGGGCATTCCATTTAAAGCTATAAACGCTATAAATCAAATTAATATAAAACAACTGTATCACCAAATTTCACAACGATCAAATTAATATAAAACAACTGTATCACCATCACAAATTGTTGATGTTGTTATGTTAATATGCAATTTACAACGAATAACTGTTTATCTAGGATGCATCACTAAGCTTACATTGGTTCAATTTAGCTAAATGTAGGTCACATGAAGTTCATGAAGATATTTTGTTCAGCTTAACTAGTGAAGCCATGATAGCTTGAAAGATAAGGAAAACAAAAGTTATTCCTTAAGTATAACTATAAATTGATGTATAATGTCTCAATTGCTTCAAAATAAATCGATCATCATGATGCCAACTGCAGATTATCGCTAGATTTATGACTTTTTGATACATAGGCCGAAAGAAATGAGCTAGGCTAACATTACATCCCGTTACCCTAGATAAATTTGAAACTCAACACATTGCATTCAGATTTATATGGATATGGTTCCATAAGCTGTTGCACGCTTTTTCCTTTACTCCTTTCATCAATATTTGCCCGGTGTCCTAGTCAATTTTCATCGAAGTAGTACAGATTCGACTCGAAAAAAATGCAACAAACAAAAATGATCACAAAAAATTCATTTTAAGTCGGATATTTTTGAAACTCTCAGGAAATAAAAAAAACACATATTAGCTATGTATTTGGAATGTTGGTTTAATAAACCTCCTCTTCTCTGCTTTATGCCCGCCCCTCAAATCCTGTGCAACACTTGCGCCGTCTTTCGTACACACTTTCATCCACTCTTTCTTCAAATTCTTGTCGTTTTCGAAGACCTTTCCTGTTAACCGGAGCTTGTCCTTCATAATCGCCCAGAATTTTTCTACAGGGCGAAGTTATGGTGAGTTTGGTGGAGTACCAGAGGAGTTATTTTTATGAAGCTACCTTCGTAGTTAATGGCACACGCGCAACTGTCAAAAGCACCAATAATTTGTTCACACAGAAAGAACATTCGTGCATTGTACGAAAACAATACAAAGAGCTACGAAAATTTTGTCACAAATTAAAAAGAAACGTCTTTCTGTTCGTTGCATGCATGACTGACAGATCTAATGTATGACAGACTCGAAATGTAATTCAAATAAAAAAGCTTAACCACGTTTTTTAATGTTTCTGTCATGGGATTCAATCCTGTATTTCTGAGAACAGCTGTTATTTAATCCGTGATTGATCGCACTAGGCCTTGGTGACTCATGGGAAGATACTTGAATAATGAGTATAAAGTTATAACTCTTGACAGCGCTCTAATTTTTTTTTTTTTTTTTTTTTTTGATATATAAATTATTCTCTCCCACAGCAGCAACATCATCATGCATGAGTACGATAAAAGAAGAAGCAGCGATTGATTGGTTTTCACGAAATTTCTTTCGTGCATTATACAAAAAGGTGTAATGATAACATTGCACCTGATCAAAAGCAATATGAATGTTTCATAAAATATACGAGACATTTGTTCTATGCACAAAATCCATGTTTACGAAACTATTGAAAGCTAATTTACGAAAATATATTTTCAGTGTAGTTGTCTTTCGGCCACAGAATGTGGTAAATCAATCTTTGGATACAGGAAGATGAATGCCTAGTACGGGATTGTCCGATTTATCTTTGTTGGATCGTCGATCACACCGGCATCCACGGCAACGAAGTAGCCGATCGACTTGCTGGTGAAGCAAGAAAAAGCTTACCAATCATAGTCGCCGTCTCAATGGAGGATGCCATCAAGGCAATGAAGCAAGCCATTCGTCAGTCGTTGGAAAAACATTGGAGACAGCTAACAGGAGTGAAACTACTGAAATTAATTATACAACAAAAAAGTGAACCGATTAGAATAACTTCCCCACTGTTCATCGGCCATACAAGGTTGACACATAAATTCCTGTTGAAGAAATCTTCCCCACCAATATGCAAGTGTTGTGGGACAGTCGTTGATGTTCAACACATGGTCCTGCTCTGCAAAATATTTGAAGTGTCCAGGACAAAATATGGGATCGATTCTTCAATTCTTCATACTGCATTGTACACTGACAATGAATACCGACTACGTGATAGAAAAATATATCAGAAACTTTCAAAAACGAACCCAGAAACGAATTTGAAGAACCCAAATACAGGAAAAAAACAGAAGTATATGAAAAATAAAACAATAAAAGGAACGAAAAAGGAAGATGATAGCGAGGAAGAAGAGAGGAAGAGCTTTACGGAGAAAAAAAATGGTGTAAAGGAAAATGATGAAGAGGAAGATTACGGAGAAGAAGATTATGGAGAGGGAGAAGACGAAGAAAAGCATGACGGAGAGGAACATAACAGAGAGGTAGATGACGGCGAGAAAGATAACGGAGAGAAAGATGACGGAGAGAAAGATGATGGAGAAGAAGAAAACGAGAAAGATGACGAAGAAGAAGAAAACAGAAAAATAGGAGATGAAGATGATGGTGAGGAAGATAATAAAAAGGAAGAAAATCAAGAGGAGCATGACGGAAAGCAAGATGATGGAGAGGAAGAAAACGAAGAGAAACATGACAGAGAGTACGATGACTTTGAAAAAGATGCCGAAAAAGAAACAGAACATGTTGAAGAAAAATAGAAGAAACGAAGGAATGAAATTGATCGCAAATGAAGATAGTGATCAACCTAAAAAGATATTGAAAAGGCTTGAAGAAAATATTAAAATTGTAGGAAATAGTTAGAAAAAGAGAAACTTCCAATGAAGGTGAACCATAAAAAGAAGCCACAACCATGAGAAAAAGCTGAATGAAATTTAAACATATTTATTATGAACAGCAACACTCATCTCATATTATACGCTCTGTAAAAACTTTAAACTTTAAACTAACACGAATGCATCCGATAGATGTAAAGTGTCAATTATAAAAAACAACAACAACAACAACCAATCAGTGCGGCAATAATTTTCGACCCACCATATAGCCCTCTAAAACTTGCCCATAGATGACATTCAGACGTTAAATTTACAATGATAATCTTTCTTGGTACCTAAAAAAGCATTTATAAGACTTTGTTTGTTCATCCAGTCCATTTGTAAGCCACCAAAAGTGGTTATTACTTAGGACCAGTCTAAATTAAACCACTGACTGACACTGCATCGTTGTCTAGTGGTTTGTACATACCTGTTTGAACGATGGTTGATCCATACGGAATGTGCTTGGAACATGAACTAGCCCACAGACTAGGACATACCGAGGCTAGGTGAGTAGAAAGACGCTACACAAATACAGGAAAAAATATGACTTGTGAAGGCTTGTGGCATGTAGCAATGATAGAGCTGTATCAAGGACTCTAGTGTCTAACCCAAACCAATCACGATGAAAAATTATTCCATGTCGCATTAAAGTGAATGCAAACTGGGATGGGTCCACCAATAGCTACTCAAAGGTTATTCTCTCTGGGCAGTCACATGAGCAATCGATGTGAGAGTATTTCGGGAATTTATTGATTGCCAAAATAATCATGATTTTGGACGAACTAAGGTCTGCATTTGAAAAAGTTCATTCAAGTTCAATAAGTGAAATTAATCAACTTGTCTCTCTTTCGGATCCATCGTGTTCTGATCAAACAGCATCGCATGTCCCGTTGCATGTTAAACATGCAACATCACATATGTACACACAATTACCTATACTGATTGCTTGGTGTCCATAACCGCACACCACTCGGTCGGAGTGCAAGACTACCTTTCAGTTTGTTGGAATCATGTTTTACAAACCCCAAGCATATCCGACGACGACGACGACGACGGCCATGACCACTCTGCCGGAGCGACCTCTTTTAACCACACTAGGCTATACGTGCGCTCGTGTCCTCCTTAATCAATAATTTCTTGCTGAACCAATTGCATCTACAAACGAGCAAACATACCTACGCTACCTATCTGCTCCGGTTTCTCCATACGGAGCCGGGATCCCAGACACAACATAGACAACGGCAGCGATGACGACGACGCGAGACTTCAAAGATCGCGCTCATGCAGCCGTCAACCCATGTGAGAAACGCGACAGGGGCAACCCATCTGAACAGATAGATGACTT
>JAHHFK020004616.1:0-27150 GCA_024533555.2 Aedes koreicus | reverse complement strand
TGTTCTTACACAGTGATTCTTGCAAATGAAACTAGCTGGGAACGTGTAGGAAGCGAGAAGGTCTTTGGTGATAGATTTAATGTCTATAGGGATGACCGTAATTATCAATGGTCGGAAAAGAAGTCAGGAGGTGGAGTTCTAGTCGCTGTTTCAAACAGTTTGAACTCTGAAATCATAGTGACAACTAAATTTAAAGAATTTGAACACGTGTGGGCAAAAGTTCAAGTCGCAGGTGAAACACATATTTTTGTTTCGGCCTACTTTCGTCCAAATAATTCCCGTAAAGACATATACGATAAGTTCTTCGGTGTTGTTGAAGAAATTATGTCTAGCTCACCTCCAAAAGTTAAACTACATATTTATGGTGATTTTAACCAACGAAATGTTGTCTTCATTCATGAAAATGTTGACATGGATAACGAATACATTTTACTCCCAGTATTTGGAGAAAACGAAACATTAAACTTTATGTTTGATAAAATTGCAAATTTTAGGACTAAATCAAATTAACCATGTAAAAAATCCACAACATTGCTATTTGGACTTGCTGTTGACTAACATTTACGAAGACTTTTATGTAACTGAATCATTATTGCCAATATGGAGAAATGAAGCATTTCACACTGCAGTTGAGTATTCTTTGTTTGTGCATAACTAAGAAACACTTGTAGACAATGAATTCGAGGAAATATTTTATCACTAACTACAGAATAAACTACATATTATTGATTGGCAAACAGTGTTAAAGATTGGAGAAAATGTGGAAAATGCAGCTGAAATATTCTACATTAAGCTATTTAAAATGATACATGAAGAAGTTCCGGCCAAAAGAAGAAGGCGTCAAATTACCTCCAAAGATTGGTTTGGTTCAACAAGGAAATTCGAAACTTAAAAAAATCGTAAGCAAAAGGCACATAAAATCTATAGAACTAATAATAATCAAGAAAATATGGAAAACTATCCTTTTGTTTGCACATTTCTGAATGACATAGCATCAAAAAAGTGCTCAGTTTTGTGTTACCTATCAAAATGCGCGGTCTTACTCCGGAACAACGAAAAAGTATCGTGCACAAATGGTGCACTATGAGCGGACTCTCCTTGAGAAAATTGGCCAAGGAAGAGGGTGTAAGCGTCGGAGCGGTACGATCTGCGATTCGAAAATATAGAGAACAGTGTACGTTTGAAGATGCGCCGAAAGTAGCTGGAAATCCGGCCCTGTTAGTCCGGATATCGATAAAAAGATCAGGGATGCCTACAAGCACGTTCGGGATGTTGCGAAAAAACTAGGGACCAAGTCGGTCATGCGTGCCAAAGAAAGATTTGGGCTAAAAACATACCGAAGCAGAAAAAACCCAAAAGGAACCCAAATCAGGCCACGTCCGTGAAACCACGGGCCCGCAAACCTACGGATTCGTTATTGTGTAGAAATTCTGTATAATAATGGACGATGAAATGTATGTGAGTGATTACAAAACGCTTCCCGGACCACACTCTATACTGTAAGCGAAGACAAAGACATCCCCGAAACGGAGAAGGCAATTTTTACTGAAAAATTCGGTAAGAAGGTTATGGTTTGGCAGGTAATATGCGAGTGTGGTGTAACATCTAGCCCGTTCATCACAACGGAGACGATGAACACTCAGAAATACGTTAAGGAATGTCTCCAGAAGCGATTATTGCCGATGATCAGGCAGCACGAAGGTCAAGCAGTGTTTTGGCCTGATTTGGCGTCATGTCATTAGGCAAAGGACACTTTAGAATGGTACAAAAGTCAAAATGTATGTTTCGTGCCGAAAGACATGAATCCGCCGAACTGCCCGGAGGCATGGCCAATCGAACTTTTTTGGGCTTTAACCAAAGCAAATCTTCGAGAATTCATAAAACCAGCGACACCCATAAATTTAAAAAAGATTGGCCAAAAGTGGTCAAAATGATGGGAAGTACCACTGTGCAGAAACTAATGGGTCATGTTCGAGGAAAAGTTAGCAGTCTTGGCTATGATTAAATATTTTGATTAAACGAGAGTAAAATATCATATAAAACACAAATGCAAATATGATTTGCTAAATAAAATTATTAAAACTAAAAAAACATGACTTTTTTGTTATTTTGAAAGTGTGCTTATACTTTCTGGAATAGTCTATAGCCCCAACATAAAAATTATAAAATTAAAAAAGAAAAAAATTATGCCCAAAAAAAAAAAATATTTTTACGAAGACCACACCGAAAAAAGACAAATTTTCTTTTTTAAAATAAAATGGTTTTATAATACACGCAGAAGAGGAATATTTATTTTTTTTATTTTTTTACAAAAAAAAAAAAAAACCACAACAGAACCACACCGCGCCCGCACGAAAAATGGGTTTCCATCCCGAATTTCCACCGACCATAAGAATAATTGAAACCAATGTGCATGACATATTGGAGGCATTAAAACATTTGGACGCAGCTTACAGCTCCGTTATTTTGGATTTTCAATATGTCACTGGAATCCGAAGACTTTCCAAAAATATGGAAAAAGTCATTACTAGTACCAATTTTCAAATCTGGTAAAAAATCTGACATCAGCAATTATCGTGGTATAGCCCTTATTTCTTGCATCCCAAAACTTTTTGATGCGATCATAAATCAAAAACTATTTAACCAAATAAAAAATAGAATAACTATCTCACAACACGGATTCTTCAAAGGCCGTTCGGCAACCACTAATTTACTCGAATTTGTGAATTATTCTCTGGAAACAATGGAAAACGGAAGCCATGTAGAAGTTTTGTACACGGATTTTAGCAAAGCATTTGACCGCGTCGACATACCCATGCTTCTTTTTAAATGACAAAAGTTGGGAACACAGCCTAAACTCATCAAATGGCTTGAATCATACCTCACCAACCGTGAACAAATTGTAAGATTTAACGGGAAAAAATCGACTTCAATTCATGCTGGTTCGAGAGTTCCACAGGGCTCTCATTTAGGACCGCTTCTATTTATTTTATTTGTGAATGACTTATCTTCCATACTTAAGAAACTAAATTTTTAATTTATGCTGATGACATGAAACTTTTTTTAGAAATAAAAAATGGTGAAGACTGTGACATATTCAAACATGACATACAAATATTAGACACATGGTGCAACAAAAGCCTCCTAAAACTAACGTTTGCATTAAAAAAATGGACAAAAATTGCCGATTTTTCATTGGTTTACCGTCACCCGCACTGACAAAATTACCCATGCAGCATCAATCATAGTAACCCAGGAGTCAGCAGACAAAATTTGACAGCTCTATTAGTGGAAATCTAATTCTAATGTTATTTTACAATCAGCGCGTGAAATCTTAGTATACTGTCAGAAGGAACCGAAGGAAAAGTGGCTACATCGCTGCGTGCGCTTGGCTGGGAGGTCGGTTCAACCGGCCAAACAGTGAAAAAGTACCTGGCGAACATGAACATACATGTCAGGAAGCGGAAGTCGCGTCCACTGGTTTCGGAGCAGCAGGAAATGACGCAGCGGCAGCGGCTGAATAAGATGGTCAACTCGATTTTCCCGGCGAATCGCGACGTGGCGGTGGTGTTGGACGACGAGGCCTATCTCACCCCTACACGAAGGAAGTGAGCTCCGAGGTGAAGTTCATTTCACACACCAAGTTCCCAAAGAAGGTGCTGCTGTGGCTGACAATCAGCGAGAAGGGGATGTCAAAGCCGCTATTCTTTCGCTCCGGACTAGCGGTGAACGGGGAAATTTATAGTACGAAATGCCTGCCGGAAGTTGCGTCGTTCATCAAGAAATACCATAAGGGCGAAGACGCGGTGTTCTGGCCGGATCTGGCGTCGGCCCACTACTCGAAGCGATCGTTGGAGGAGATGGAGCGGCTGAATATCGATGTAGTACCCAAGTCGGCGAACCCGCCCAACGTCCCCCAGCTGCGTCTCATCGAGAATTTCTAGGCCAACCTGAAGCGTAAGATCTACTCCAACAATTTTGTCGCGAAAACTGAGGAGGAATTGATAAATAAAATGAAGAAAGAACTCAAAAACATGCCTATATGCATGTTTTCATCTGCCTTGACGAATGTTCCGATAAACTGCCGGAAGGCCGCTCGCAAGGGGGTAGAAGTTTTTTGCAAGTTAGCTTAAATAATTACCTTCCATGGGAAATTTATCAAAAGCAATTATCTGTCGTAGCGTTTTTTTTTTATCACCATCCGAAAAAAGTCTGTTCGGGAGTAACATCACCCTACCCTCGCTACGCCACTGCCGAACGAGAGGGTTCTCTCCAACGATCATTCCACCGAATCGAGACGGTATTCTCCCTATCACTTCGACCGATAGCGACAGCGATCACGGGCGATCGTTATCGGTAACGTCACCGTTTGGATTCATCTGGTTGTAGGATAGTGGACGATCTACTGTGCATTAGTCGTGTCGGCTCTGACTCTCGAGAAGGATGGATGGGAAACAATGTTCTGTGTTGAGTGTTGTACAGTAAAATAGTTTGTAATGTAGTAAATGTAAATTTGTAAATAAAACCTATGTAGAGTGGAAGAGACAAAATGTGTCTGGCGGACAAAATATATGTGCTGCGTGATAGTTGTACGAATGTGTAATGTGTTGTGTGTAGAAAATATTGAATGGAACATAAAAAGAAACCCAACCCCAAAATATTCCACCCCACTGGCAGTGTGAATTAATAACCCCCAAATCGGTGTTGGTTAGGGACCGGTAACCCAACAAAGTCCATTTTTTTTAATGCAAACGTTAAATTTAAAAAAATGTAACTTGATTACGTTTTGCATGAAAACGAGACGTACGTTAGTAATTGCTTTAGGAAATCAGAATGTTGAAAGGTGTGATAGATTCAGGGACTTGAGTATTATGTTAGACACTAAACTTTCATTCATTGTTCATTATAACACAATTATAAACCGAGCCAGTAATATGCTAGGCTTTAAAATACGGTTTTGCTATAATTTCCGTGATCCATACACAATAAAAACACTGTACGTTGCCATGTCAGATCAAGACTTGAATATTGTAGCATAGTTTGGCCCCCATTCTCAATTACACATGAAAATAAAATAGAATCTGTGCAAAAACAGTTTTTATTGTACGCACTTCGTAAGTTAGGCTGGACTGTATTTCCTTTACCATCGTATGAAGCTCGATGTATGCTTATCAACATTCAAACACTGAAACAGCGTCGAGAATTTGCGATGATTTCATTTATAAATAACATTGTCTCACACAGAATTGACTCGATGGAACTTTTATCAAAATTAAACTTCTACACACCATCACGTTATTAATGGCACCGACAGTTATTTGCAACTAATTACCATCGTACGAACTACGGAAAATCTTGACCTATTAATCAAATCATGACCACTTACAATAAAAATTGCAATAGTTTTAATTTTACAATGTCCAAAACAAAATTAGAGCAATATTTCCGCGCGCAGTAATAGCTAGGAGGTCTTTAATTTTAATAAGATTTGCATGCTATATTGTATTAAAACAAATTTAGAGTTAAAACAATTTAGCGTATAAGATAAACTATGTAACAAAATGGTCTACAAACTCGATTGACGACAAATAAATAAGTAAAATAACTGTTTCAGGATTCAGCCAGTATTGTTGTGAGGAAAAATAAACACAAAACAACAAGCCCTGATGAACTTCTTTACCTAGAAGGAACCGTCATCCTACATTGTTCTCGTGATGAAATTTTCCAAATGTTCAGTCCAACATTTGAAATCCCCTCTACAACATCGAATTGACAGTTTTACCTTCTCGGATGCATGGTAAGGCACTTTAACCTACCAGTACTTTTTACAACAGCAGCGACAAAAATCTTCCTTGAAACTCAAATAGCAATTATTAAAGAGTATTCTTATTGGAGCGAGATCGTAGAACTGGGTGCTAATGCAAGCAATACCTACCACAGCTTCATTATGGCAAGATAACTGCCACCGAATAGGACTATAATATTCCTATATAATAGATGCAATTAACGAAAGACTTTTCAATACACCAAACGCGGGAAAGTGACATAAACAACAAAAATAAGCAAAACAGCAAAAAGCCAGAAAGAACGATTCGTTCCACGAATTCCAGGAGGTTTATAAGAGTATCAAAATTTCCTTCCTGTTCGTATTGCATTGAAAAAATCTAATACCCCATACCCTCAGTCAGGTACAGCCTGCCTTCAAGATAAAATTTCTTGAGAGCTCAGGCACTAGCCCACTGAGAGAAATTCACAATTTAGTCAAATTGAACTGAAAAAAGTTAGGAGGGATAAACACAGTTGTTCCTAGGAAAGCAAATGATGAGGTAGAGGGAAATCGAAACGCATTTCATTTAGTCTAACAGGGTGTGTGAGGCAATTCTGACCCTAGCTCTATTAATTGAAGTACTTCCTCGTAGGAATAAGTTCTTATAAAAAAGCGTCGGAAATTAAGCGAACCAACATGTGACGATTTTCGCGTCAAGTCATCTAACTATGAAGCTAGCAATCTCCATCGAATAGCATCTCAAAAATCTAATGAAACATTGTGTGTGTCTAAATTTTGTCATATTAGGTAACATTGCATACTTTGTTTGTAGAAATTTATCCACACTATCATTTACAAATGGCTTAATTTTGCATCATCTTTTTTTTTTTAAATGTCACGAAAACGAGAAGATCAACGAAAATAAGACTGAATGGTGGCCCACATTTCATTTAAAAATAATGTTATTAATGAAAAATAGAAAAATTTTAATAAATCAAATTGAATTTGCAAGAAAATGTCATCTCAGAATGCCACTTTTTCTTGGGTAAGTAGAAAATTTAGTTGCGTACAAATCTTCTGTATAGCTCTTGATAGGAATTGAAGGAAAAAAAAAGGTTTTTCCAGCAACAACTTTTTCAGGTCTAGAATCGATTTAAGTTTTTGCTTCTTAACCATCTTGTGTGTCTTGGGCTTCACATGGTAAGTTGAAACCTGGAAGAAGGATGCGACAAAACACTTTTCAGTTGGATAACACCAAGCAAATTATCCATTCTCATTTAATTAATAATTTTAGCACGCTTTAGGATCATCTTTGCATTCCGAAACCATTTATTTTTGAAGAATGGAGCAACATAAAAAGCGTTGAATTAATTAATTTGTCTGTTTTATGCATTTTAACAAAACATTTATTTTGAAATTGCCCTTCTAAACTACAACTGCTCTTTTATAAAAGGCTACTATTTCCAAGGAAGACTTGCAGGTGGTTGGATGCGGTATATTTTTGTTTATCGGTATAACGATTTGCTTAAAAAATCTTCAAACCGGGCTCTTTGGTCACTCAAATTTCTATCTTTGAATAGTAACTAAAGGGCGAACACGAAATTATTGCGACATTTTGCGACCATTGGGTAAAAATCAACCAAATTTTGCACACTTTCTCATTGATGTGTATTGCTTACATGCTGTCAAACTCGAAGTCGTGTTTTTCGATTCAACGAAAATGGAGGAGAACAAATTCTTTCCAAATACCTGGAATTTCCTGACCTGTCGCACCGGCAGTTGGGAAAAATGTTGAACATTCACCATTCAACCGTCTCCAGAGTGTTGAAGCGGTTCCAGGAGCGGTTGACGTTGGACCACGGCAAAGGAGCTGGAAGAAAACCGGGACCGGAGAACAAAAAGACGGAGGGAAAGGTGAAGCGGATGATTAAAGCAAATCCCAACGTCTCAAGCCGTGATTTGGCTAAAAAGATCGACATGTCGCAGAGCTACGTCCAGAATGCAAAGAAGAGAGCTGGATTACATACATACAAGGTACAGAACTTCCCAAACCGCGATGAGCGGCAACAATCGACGGCTAAAACTCGGGCACGGAAGCTCTACGAGAAGATGCTGAGAAAATATGACTGCTGTGTGATGGACGACGAAACGTATATAAAAGCCGATTTTAAGCAAATTCCGGGGTTGGAGTTTTTCACCGGCAAGAGCAAGTTCTATGTGGACGACAAATTTAAGAAGAAGAAAATGTCGAAGTTCACCTCCAAATATCTCATTTGGCAGGCCATCTGCTCTTGCGGACTGAGGAGTGAGCCTTTCGTAACAAAGGGCACAGTAAATGGCGAGATCTACAAATCTGAGTGCCTCGAGAAGCGCCTTTTGCCGTTCTTGCAGCAGCACGACGAAGCTCCGCTATTTTGGCCAGATTTGGCATCATGCCACTATTCTAAAAGTGTCCTGGAGTGGTATGAGGCCAATTCTGTCCATTTTGTTCCAAAGGACATGAATCCGCCAAACTGTCCGGAGCTGCGCCCGGTGGAGCAGTACTGGGCAATGATGAAGCGGGAACTTCGGAAGAGCAAGAAGACAGTCAAAGACGAGAAGGACATCTTAAGAAAATGGAAACTGGTATCGGATGAAACTGTTAAGAATTTGATGGAGGGCATCAAGCGAAAATGCGTTCAATTTTACACTCAAGGCTCCATCGATTAACTTTTCTTTTGATTTTTTAAGTAAATATATGTATAAAACTACCCTAAAATTTTGGTTTGATTCTAAACATTATAAGAAAATTGGCATGACATTTTCGGTGTCGCAATAATTTCGTGTTCGCCCTTTAGAACATTGTCTAGAAAACTTTTGAAAATGTGTTTTATAGAATAACCTGTTGCTTTTACAGAAACATAAAAGCGTGTAAATTTCTGTCCAGTTAGAATCCGGAATCACTTATTGTGTTGCAGTGGCACGGAAAGTGATCGCTGCAAGAATTCTTTTAGAGCGGTTTGTTTACCCAGGCGCCCACTTTCTGTGGAATAAATTTCACGGTGTTTCGTGCAGTGAGTCAAAAGTTATTCCAAATGGAAGCCGAGAGGAGAGAAAAAAAATCTGCACACCCACGTTGATAATCCAACGTGGTCCGCAATAAAAATCGCAAAAACGTTGAAAATCGCCAAATCAACCGTGTATGATGTGCTCAAACGTTTCAGTGAGCGAAAGAGCGTGGATCGAGTGCCTCAAGGTAAGCGCCGTAGTAGAACATATGACCGCAAGCTGAGCCAGAAGGTGTTGAGAACCGTCAGAGCAAACCCTGGACTCGCAGTACCGTTCGAAAAATTCGTTTGCGAGCAGGAAATCGTTCTTATCGAGCCAGTAAGCAACCAAACAGAACATTGAAGCAAAGTTTCGTTACAAAAACTCGAGCTCGGAAATTGTGCCAGCAGGTTTTGACGAAGTACCCAGGATGCCTGCTCATCGACGATGAAACCTACGTCAAAATGGATTTCGGACAGCTTCCTGGCCAACAATTCTACATGGCGACGGCACGAGGAGATGTTCCTGCGAAGTTTAAGTTTGACTGATGATTTGGCAAGGGATATGCAGCTGCGGAGCAAAGACCAAAGTGTTCGTGACGAATAAAACGATGGACTCGAAGCTGTACAAGGAAAAATGCCTGAAAAACCGCGTACTACCTTTCATTAAAGCCCATAAAGGTCCCGTGAAGTTTGGGCCAGATTTGGCGAGTTGCCACTACAACCGGGAAGTCATTCAGTGGTACCGCGATAATAACGTAGATTTAATCGATAAACCTGTGGATATATTTTTTAAATAATTATAATACATTCGCTTTCATTATCGAGGCCATCAGGGCACCCGATTGAAGCGAAATGGATGGGGAGATGGAAATTTTATGCAGATGCATCAGTCGAGGCCGGCCGTGCTTGAGCAACGGGCAATCACCCAGAAGGAACGGCTAAAGGTGGATGACAGAACCTGTTGAAAAAAAATCTTTCCAGTGAAGCGCGTCTTTGTGGTAATAATAGATATCGAAACCTACGCTGGACGGAAATTACTGACCGAAGACCGGGTACTTTACGTCCCTTACAAAGAAGGTAAGCGTTGACGTCAAGTATAGTCACATCAAGTTCCCGAAGAAGGTCCTTCTGTAGCTGACGATCAGTGGAAAGGGAATGTCCAAGCCACTGTTCTTTGCTGTGGGGCTTACGGTGAACGGGAAGATATACAAAACAAAATGCCAGCCGGAAGTTGTGGCCTTCATCAAGACGTATCATTATGCCAAGAGATCAATGGAGGGGATGGGCCGGCTGAAGATAAACGTTTCATCGAAGACCGCCAATCCTCCCTACAGGGACGAATGACCCTAATGGTTGAAGTCCCTCAAAATCAATAAAGAAGAAGAAGAATAGGGCAAGCCTCCCAACGGTTGACGCCAAGAAAGAGCTGAAGAATATGCCGACATTCATCTTTTCATCGACCATGGCTATGGCCAGGCGCTCACTGATGTGGCGGAGGTGTGACATCTGCTAGCATGCCAAAATATCTTGATATTTGAACATGTTATGTGATGCCACACTTCCACCACGTCAGTAGGCGCCTCAACTAAGATTCCAGCCAACTGCCGTACGGCCGCCCGACAGGGCGCGGATGCGTTTTTGTTATATTCTAAACGTAGAATTTAAGGAAAATTTGTTCCAATGAATTATCTTTTGTAGTCTTTCTTTTTCAATTAACAACTAACAGTCAACGTTAACCATATTTTATGCAAGGGGCTAGTCACTCAGCACACTAAGTAGGTCATACAGCTCACCTATGTGCCGATGTGTGCCGATTATGCCGGCCTTGATGTTGGCAATCATTTTTTAAACTAACGTATTAACAGATTCTATGTTTGGAATTGAAATCAAGAGTGAACAAGTAGCAATCTATCGAGCAAAGGTATTAATAACGACGGTGAGCTTTTGAAGTAGTCCTGGATAAATAAGAGCTCTTATTTTATTCAATAATAAATTTAACTTCATTTTTGCATAATTCCGTTAGTTGCTCCAAAAAGTGCCCATGTTGTGCCTGAGCTGTGCCGACTCTACTTGCCGCATAATGTGCCGAGTGACTAGCTCTTTGAATTCACGCCATTTGTAAATGAAACGAAAAAAGATGGATCCACCTAAGGAAAAACATATGTTAAATACCTAGGTACCCACATTAAACATAGAATCACAAAGAAATGCGAAAAATTACGACGATAAATGGAAAAAGTGACTCCATTCCAAAACATTCGGTGAGGACCCGTAGCATCCACAACCAACTGAAAAGTAGTGGAGCAGCCAACTCAGAAAAGTGTTGTAGCTCAAAAAGAAGGTCATTTATTGCACTTTCAAGGAAAAGCAGCGAAAAATTCTTCCGATTTGGTTGAAATCTCAAACTTTTCTTCTAATACCATACCACTCATCCACTCTTCATCTTTGTTGCATCCCGAGTCACTTCCAATCTTCTTCAAGTTCTGTTTGACAACTGTCCAATATTTATAATAGAAATTAGGTAGAATTGAGAGTAGCTGAGTGGCTTGATGTCCTTTTCGAAGAAATCCACCCCATTGTCTCGATACCACTGTAGTACTTCTACACTGCATTGGCAGCTTTTGACATCAGGCCAAAACGTTACAGGTCCAGCTTGCAGGTGAGCTTTGATGTACGGAAGAATAAGTTTTTTTTTAGGCCAGATGATAAGCTTTCTTGCAAATTTATCGGCAAAATTTAATTTGAACTTGCTAGGGACATCACCTCGGCCAGTGACTGTAGAGAACTTTTGTCCGAGAAACTGCCGATAATCTACACGTACGTTTCGTTGTTCATGAGGGTGCATCCTTCGTACTTCGTAAGAACCTCATTGTACAATTTCCGGGAACGTCTTTTGGCCACTAGATTCTGCTTCAGTGTCCTGCTTGGTTGTTTACTTGCCTGAAAATATCGAAATCCTTCTAGGTGAAATTTTTTTTTCTGACGGCTGGCATTGAATTTTTTTATGATCATAATTCGATAGACCTGGGTTTGCCCTAATCGTTCTCAACACCTTCAAATTCAACTTTCAATTCTTAGTTCCACTACGATGCTTGCTGTAAAACGGCAACCTGCCAATCGATAGTATGTCGCTCATGAGAATGATGAACTTCTTCTTCTTCTTTAGCATTTCAAGCTTATTGCTTGCTCTCAACTTAGTTTTCTAAATGCACTTCCACAGTTATTAATTGAGAGCTTTCGATGCCAAATCGTCAAAAACGATGCAAAGGTTCGATCAGCTCCATCACCGAAGGCGGTATGGTTGTAAACGTTGGTGAGTTTCTGGCACGTTGTGCCAAATCTTTGCGGACATCCGAAGGCTGTTGGGTTTGACAGACACCTGTCGAATCCAATTCTTCTGCAAGATCTGATTGAAAAGCTACGGGCAAAGGTGAAGTTAAGCTGGGTGCTTTACCAAGAGCATGTTGCACTACATGTCTTCAGCGAATACATGGGCAAGGTATCATCAGCAGCGAGCGAATATATAATCAATAATTGTTTCATACAAAGAAACAAAGACTAGACATCGACGCTTAGTAACATTGTTGAAGCTAAATAAACAATAATGCGGAAGACTGAATGCTTTGAAAATTGTTGCGCTAAATTTTGTAGATTTCCTCCAACCCTGGGCTGTGATTACTGCTGGAGTATATCTCACAAAATTGAGAGCAACAGGTTGTTTTGCTGGGCCAATTGTTGCATCATTTCCATCTTCGAAATTTCTCCTCCACTTGTTCCTGCTTAGGACTCGGTTTGATTGTCGTACTACCAGCTCTTTTTTTCAATCTGGATCCTCAGGCTTAAATCTCGTCGCCAGAAAGTTAACTTCTCGAATGTACTTGAATTAAACAAAAGCTAAAGTTTTAAGACGTTTATTGGTCGGAAGATAAAACTAGCATCTCATAATTATTTTTCACTCCACTGCTTCTCTTCTGTCATGGCTACCTTGATTTTAATTTAACTTTAATTTAGCCTGGGTAGTTGTTTTTGAGTTGCTTGCAAGCTCATTCCACGGTGCACTTACTAGAAACATACTGGCTTTGATAAGGTTTTGGTGGATACTTTATACGCATAGCTGTCTTGGTACAGGTTTTACGAATTTTTATTTTAAATAGCCCTTGAAATGTTACTAGGGGCTTATTCGAATCTATTAGTCGGGAAAAAATGATTAGAAACTGTTCGTTCGTTTTCATTTTAGCACAATAGTTGCACTTCTTCAAACCTATTAACATAACTATTCATACGATTCACAAATATGTTTCACATATTTTCGAAAACCCAAGTCGATGACTTATTAGGAAAAATAAAGACCAATAACAATGTATTGGCCGTTCCTTTAAAGTTGTCAGGGATTTTGAAATCTGTTATAGATTACCAGGCAACCAAAACTCCGGGATCCATTTCATATATGTTTTTATTGGCAACCTTTACATTGCGAAAACCGAATTCATAGCAAAATAAGCAAAATATTCCCATGTAGTATCCTTGATATTCACAGTATCACAGTTTTATGGAATGAAATTGATATGCACAATAGTCACAGAAAAACTGCAACTGTTTTCATCAACTAACTTAATAAATTAAAAGCACATATTCACTGCGTCCTTTTATATACTCGTTATATTCCCTAAACAACAACTTGTAATTAACTCTGAGTCAATGGTAACCTCATTACATGCACTATAAGCTTTAATTTCAGTTTGACCGCCGGACACATGCAATACCACAAAAAAAATACTTTGCGGATTTGGGATGCTTACATCCTACTTCATTCACTACCGCACGAATCGTAATTTAATTAAACCGTCTATCCAACATGTATTACACACTCACTTGAATATAGCAAACCTTCTATCACTTAATTATATCCCTTTTTCCCATTAAGTTGCTTATCCATTTTCTTCGCACATGCATACCAAATCCAGCCGTGTTCTGGAGATCAGCGATTTATACTTCCAGCTTCAACTATTTTTTCGCCACCTGGTGAGAACAAAGATTGCCCTCACCCACGCTTCATTTAAGTATATGGTAGTCCTTCCAATGACGTTATTTTCATTTATTGGTTTCTCCGAGACAAGTATCCAATTGCGATATACACCGTTAATCAAACATAATTACTAAAGAATATTGGAAACTGTAAACTATGTCAACAGGACACCACCGTAATTTCACTTTCGTTTACGTCAACGGGGATTTATCTCTACACACTCACCTCACATGTCCCCAGCAGAACTTTTATCAGTTTCAAACAACTTCCGCTACAGCTTTATCGCTCAACCCGTACCGTATCCAATGGAAAACTGACAGAATTGAATCCGATGCTTGTTGCTTTTATATAGCCGTCTGTTGACGAGAAAAAGCGCATTCTTGCTTCGTCGGTGATCGACCGGATGAAAAAGCTTCGGAAAACTTTATATCTCTTTTTTCCAATAGCCTTCGGGCGTTCACTCTCCTACTTTTCTGACTGTGAACGATGGCTCTCACCCAAGACTCTCCAGCGCCGATTTATTAGTGTAGTGCACGTGGTAAGAATTATTCTAGGCAAAATGGAAAACGTATTGTTTACAAACAGTAGGGCGCGCACGTGTGCAACTAATATCCTATCTTTATATACATAGGGATTTTGATCTCATTCCTGTCGTACTAAGAGCAACCCGCGCTTCATCCATCTTATATTATTAGATTCGAACAAGAGCGGGAAATGTTCTAGAACAGAATACTTCCAAATTTATTCAGCATTTCGCACGTACCATTGGATTGGAGGACAAGAAATAGGTTATTGAGACATTATAAAAAATCTACGACCACTTCTTGAGCTATACATAGGAGATAAAAAAAATGTGTTCGTGAATGAATCATGTCTGACTTGATTTCACAGAAGGTTTCCCCGTACTGCACTGGAAAATTTTGCAAAAATTTAAATTGATTCGTCGAAAAGCATCATCTCAGAACTAGCTGGATTTGATTGTCTACAACTCGTTTAAATAATTTTTTTAAGGTTTTCCAACAACAACTTTTTCATGTCTAATAATGGCTTAACATTATTCCTTTCAAACTACCATGCGTCTCCACTGACACTGTCTCAACGAAATTGATGAAAAGTGTCGATGTGGCTTTCGTTTATCCTTATCAAGGAACCAATTTTTTCAGCTTTCGGATAGCATTTTGTTTTGATGTAAAGCTTAGCTTAGCTTGACTGACTGCACGTATCAATGGTTGCTACTCCGTGATTCATCAGAATCAGTGAAATTGCACAATGAATCATCTGAATGGGGCTGGGAGTAACCGACCATTCTCACTGTACATGTTTCAGTGACTCAATTTCTTTAATAACCAATAACGGCGCCGGCCACGTCCTTTCGATCAGGTGGGAATAGGGAAGAAAAGTTCCCAAGCAAACCCAAAAGTTTTATAACGGTTGAAAATACTTTTATAATATTAGATTTAGTTATATAGAAGCATACTCAACATAAAAGCATGAAAATGTGTTACTCAGGTTAGTATTACCTCTTTGTTGTTTAGGGACCGTGTTTACCTCTGCATCCCCACAAAAGTCACAGGAAGGAGGTTCTTCTATGTGAGTAGGGTAGGGCTCGTAGGATCAGGATTCACCTTGATAAGTGATGTGATCATATAATATAGTTCATATAATTCAGGGGACAAAGGAGACGGCTGTGACAGACCTTCGGTATTCTGGGAGAGGTTGAGGTTGTGCCATAAATGCAGATCATACGCAGGAGGAAAAAAATGAATTTTTTTTTTTGCCCTCGTTTAATCCCAAGCCAAAGGAAGCGTAAACAGTAAGAATTGGTTGCAATATTTCGTACGCCAAACAACAATGTTTGCAAACTTTCATACAACAAAAAGACTAGATTCGGGCGTTATTTGGCTTAAATTTACACGAAATATCCCATTAATATTATTAATATCAGCTTCGTTTAGTTACCGTCGACGAAACATGGATCCACTGGTACACATCAAAGACCAAGGAACAGTCGAAAAAGTTGACTTGACCTGGCGAACGTGCTCCGAAGAAGGCGAAGACTGTCTATTCGGCTAGAAAGGTGGTAGCCATCATTTTCTGGGATTCACAAGGTGTGATCTGGGGGCGACCCCGGCGTACAGGTTACCATCCCCAAATCTTCCTTCCCATGAAAATCTCGATAATCAAGGAACAAAAAAAGGGTGTGATCTACATCGACTACCAGGAGAAGGGCAAATCGGTCACAGGGCACTACTATGCCAAATTTTTGGGCCTATTCGACGTCGAATTACAGAAGAACGGTCCCATTTCGAGAAGAAAAAAGGCCTCTTCCACTATAAAAACGCACCGGCTAACCTCTCCCCCGTTTCCACGACCAAATTGGTCGAATTGTGCTACGAACTGCTGCCCCATCCACAGTATTTTCCAAGCTCGGCTTCTTTATGATACTAAACTTGAAAAAGTCACTCGGCGAGCAGGTCATCACCACCACAGAAGCCTACTCTGCAGACCTCGAGAAAACGTATTTGCCAGATGGGTTAAAGAAGATCGAGCATCGCGGGGTCAAGTGTATTTAGCAAAAAGGACACTATGTTCAGAAATAAATCATAATTTTTCCTATCAAAAATATGAAAGCTCCAGGTGATGGTGAAATTTCTATATACTTCGAAAACTTCCCAGTGAGTACCATGTCTTTCATGGTAAAATTGCAACATTGTTTAAATGTAATAAATATATAAAATGTTTATATCCTCTTGTAAACAGAAAATCCAAACTTTGTCTGAAGAACAAACTACTAATATTTAAAAATGTTTTAGACCGGCCATGCTTTATGCTGTGCCAATATGGTCAAGTTGTTGTGCTACCAGGAAAATAAAACACTTCAAAGGATTCAGAACAAAGTTCTGAAGATGACTTTGAAGCTGCCTTCTTGGTACAGTACTAACGAAGTACATAGAATTTCGAATGTTGAGACTTTAGAACAAATGTCCAACAAAATAATTAATAATTTCCAACAAAAATCGTTGCCATCTTCTTTTGCAATGATTAATTCCCTTTTAGATTAGTTAAAATTAATTTAAGTTTGTTTTTAGTTTTAAGATTATTATTTTTATACCTACACGCAGGAATAAAAACTTGCTTAAAATACTGAACTGCTAAGGCATGAACAATGTAAACAAAATTAGGTACATATTTTAACAATTAAGGTTGATACGTTACGGTAGTAGTAGGAGAACCTAGATTAACTAGAAATGTTAATATTAATAAATTTGGAACAAATAAAGAGATTAAAAAAAAAACATAATAATTGTGTGTGTTTGTGTGTGTCCAATCTAACACCCATTGGCCGGCAATGGTATTATGGAAGAAATCTGTTTACAACAATCATTCAAGTGACCATTGGAAGCAGCTTTAATCCGGGGGCTAGAAAGTGATTGCTCTACTGCAGATCCAGCAACCCATTTCAGAATCTTTGGAGAGTCACGCCCATTCCGAGGTTACTTTCACATACAATAAGCCCCGCATGTAAACATTACCGATATCATTTGGATAAGGGCACTGCAACACACTTCCAGATTTGGAAATTTCAAATTTCTAAACCAGGCACGTATTTAGTATTATTTGAAAATAAGATTATTGTTAATAAAATCAGATAGATCTCACCCATGTCCGCCTCTTCAATCACACTATCTTGTTCATCCGTAAAAATAAAAATTTTCGACGTTGATTCGTAATTAATTTCATGCACTCGCGATTAAATATGCACAAAAATTAACGTTGCTAAACCGCCCGCTAGATATGCAACCTGCATAACAAAACTCCCCGTGGTGAATGCACCTAAAATTATGTGCAAGCTTTTCACCCGCCCATGCGCGTTGTTTTCGTTGTTTTCGTTTCGACCAGCAAATGGCCGTTCTCTACATTGCACTAGTCTTTTTTTTTCACTCCACACTCTGCCAATAATGCAAATCCCCGCTATAAGGCGACTCTATATCGAGCTTCGAAACTGATAACAATCATCGATTCACTCGCGACAAAGTGGAAAAACGCTCTAAACTAATAATTTATGCCCGAGTGTAACAATATCACCAAATAACCAAAACTAAGCTGATGTAACTCTTCTTCCGGGTGCGGGGGTGAAGCACAAAAACAAAACAAAAAACGGGGAAATGCTACCGACACTCACACATTTTGAGAGGGAATCCATTGTATTCAGTATGGCTTACACATTGCACGCGGAGATTTTATGATTTCACTGTTAGTTCAAGTTAAATTACGAATTATTGTTTGATTTTTTTCGCGAAACCGACGCAGCAAAAACAAAACACGTCTGTTTTGAAGCACGGCATGCTGCGATCCTTTTCAAATTAAAAAAAAATTAAGATTTAAAAAAACATAATAATTTTGCCTAAATTTGTGTTTTTATTATGTAGCCTAAGTACTTATCAGACTGAAATCAAATAATATAAATGTTGTTTATATGAACGATAAAACGAATTATTCATACAGTAATTTAAGTATTATCAATTCAAGTATTGTTCCATACCTGATTCAATTTGTTTAGTTATTGAATAAAATGTTGTTGGCAATTTCATTAAAGGGTGTCCCACATCAAATTACGCATTGGGTGTTTTCTCTTGTAAATTTGGGAAGAAGTAGTTTTTATTTGCAGTATTTTTACCGCTGTCAGTTTTTATAAAATTGGAACTCTCTCATCGGGACATCGGAAAACAACTCGGAATGGTTCAGTCAACGGTGAGTCGTGTGATTAAACGTTACAACGAAACTCTTAGCATTGAACGGAAAGAGAAATGCGGTCAGAATGGATGTTCTATTAGTGATCAGGATCACAAGAGTGTCGTGAAAGCGTTTAAGCGGAATGCGTCGGTCAGGAATGTGGCCAAAAAGTTGAATCTGTCCAAGTCTTTCGTTCAGAGAGCCAACGACGGGGAGAGACTGCATACGTACAAACTGCAGAAGGCTCCAAATCGTGACGAGCGGAAACATATGGTGGGAAAGTCACAGCATCATCAGCACAAGTTCGATAATCCGGAAGAAGTAAGGAAGCAGAAACTTTCAAAGTTTGCCAAGAAATACATGATTTGGCAAGCGATCTACTCATGTGGCAAACGGAGTGCGCCGTTCGTGACTACCGGGACTATAAACGGGGAGATCTACCTCAAGGAGTGTCTACAGAAGCGTCTGCTTCCTCTGTTGAAGCAACACGAGGACCCTACGATCTTCTGGTCGGATCTAGCTTCGTGACACTATTCAAATGTTGTCTTGGAGTGTAGGAAGCCAACGGGGTTACTTTCGTACCCAAGGATATGAACCTCCGCAACGCACCGGAACTAAGGCCCATCGAAAAATACTGGGCTATTATGAAGCAGACACTACGGAAACATCCCCAGGAGGTCAAATCTGAGAAAGACATGAAGAAAAGTGGGTTTCTGTACAGAAGAAGCTGCAGCCAGATGTTGTACAGAACCTAATGAGTGGAGTTAAGCGTAAGGTGCGAGCAGGCGTAGCCAAGGGGGGCAGGGAGGGCCGTTGCCCCCCCCCCCCAACTTTTGATTTAATTTTTAATTTTTTTGTGTTTGTTTCAATTGTTCATTACTTATGTTTAATGTTTGTATTATTCCCGCTTTGCCTCAATGAAAAAGCGCGACGTTGCCTCGATTTTGTGACAAATTGTAGCAAAAAAGCGCAAAAAGTGGACAACAATGAGATATATTTTTAAATAGGAAAGGCTACGAATTTTATTACAATTTTTTTCCTCTAATCAAGAACCCAACCTAGCAAACCTAACGTTTATAAACAAATATCTTTAACCTATTATGTTAACTATTAGACAAGCATTTATTGCTTTTTCCCCCCACGAGCCGATTGATGAAAAGCTATGCTCAATTCAACTTCCAGTTCTTGGCAATCAATAAACTTAATATTTAAACCAATGTTATAGCTTTCGGAAGCCAAAAAATACTAGATTAAGAAACATAATTGATAGCTAGAAAGTGTGTCAACGAAAACTGGTTATGTGGACTATTGATGATATGGGCAAACCGGTCAATGTTATCCCCTTTTACGGCACAGCCCAGGTAACCAATAAGCATTAGTATTTGCAGTAAATCAACCCTAAATCTGCATTTCATTCATGCTACAAGCATTATATTAGCACTATATCAGCATCTTGAATGCTATCTGTTGTAAAGTTGCATTTCAAATGCTATTTAAATGCTTGTAGCCTGTAATAAGCATTTCGAATGCAAAATAGCATTAATGAAGCATTATCATAGCATTGCAGTAAAGCAGCCGTATATTGGGGCCAAAAGTGGCATTTATGTTGCATTTAAGGCGACTTAATTGCTTGATTGGTTGCTGTAAATACGCTTTGGACCTGCTTATTGGATACCTGGGTGTATTCTTACATGCAAGACACGAGCATGATTGACCGCCCGAGATTGCTACTCCGTTGCTGTCAGATCAGCTGTTACTACACAGAGAACTAACAGATGATGTTTAGGATTAGCATACATCCTCAATGTGTAAAAACTGGTGATCCCAAACTAAGGCAATAACCAGCGCCTGCCTCGCCCGCATGCAGGTCAAATAAGTAAAGGGTAGGAATGTGTGAGACTCGTTTGATTGAAAGCCGAGACCGCCTTTGCCTTTCCACAAGAAATTGCTGGGATATAGGATAACAGGATTTGGTCGCAGCAGGGTTCTTTTTAGTTAACGATAAGCTGAATTCAAGCGGCGTTTATTAAAACATTTAAATATTAGTACCGATTTCTGATTTGAACCTATTTATACTAACAGTAAGGATGCTATTGGAATCACTCACAATATGAGATAACTTACAAACATCAGCGTCGAATAACCGCTTGTTCAAACACATTTGAAGAAGTTATTTAGCTTTCAAGAAGAAATAGCAGAACATCTTTTCCAAATTTGTCTGAACAAACAGCTATACAGCATAGTTGTTTGTTAGATAGTGGTTTACTTGTTCCGGGATATAATGGCACGGCGAGCTTGCAAACCAATATTATGGGTCACAAATAATTGTGATCCCCACAGCCGGTCCACAACCCTGTCGAACCACATCTCACCGTGAAACATTTTTGTTGTTTTTTTTTCTGTGCTCACTCGATCACTCGAATCGCCGAATTATTTATAACCGAAACAATACAAAACGCACCATGCCCGATAGCAAAATAGTGCGTAATAAAGGATCTACACAACCTATCACTGCCAATGCTCGAAGCAAACTCTTTCTTCGTAAACTTTCAATTTTTACAACTCTTGTTTTTTTTTAATCTTTATTTTACGTCGGCCTATTTCCTCACATGGTGACAATCACCGACGCCAGGAAGACGACTCCACCACCTGGACCCTACCTAACGACTCATGAATATGAACCGGGACCAACGGCTTTACTTCCCTTCCGAAGGAAGACGTGACCAGATTTTTTCGCCTCAGAAAAACCACCGACGTCGACTGGGATTGAACCCAGACCCACTGGGGTGCCAAGTAGCAGTCACGCTTTACCACTACACCACCGACGCCGGCTTTTTTTTTACAACTCTATCAATCAAGTAGAAACTTCTTTAGAATAATCTATGTGAATCCAGTGTGCGTAGATGCATTTCGTACCTTCTGGCAACTTTAGTAATTAAGTTAGACATTATTCCAACAAAGAAACAAACGAATGAAACTAAATGAATGATCTTGTTGCCAAAATAGGCCGGATATTGTAAAATACTTTGGGTTAGAGTTGACAAGAAAGGCAATTTGATGTGGGACACCCTTTATGAGGAAAAAGTATGGAAGAATGAAGTTTCTGTATGATTGAATAGTTCTCGAGTAATTGTGACATGATTCTATATTCATCGTTAGTTACATAACAGATATTTGTGTTTGTGATATTTTTCTCCGTTGGTTGAATTGCTCAGTCGTATAGCTTTTAATTTATTATATTCTTTACCCAACAGCCCTCTCTTTCTTTTTTTCTAGAGCCCCCCACCCACACCAAAGGATTCTTCCGTCATACGTTGCGAAAAAAATAAGTAGTGCCTCTCCACATGAGTTTTCATACCGAGCAGTGGTACGGAGTGTTAAGTGAAATAGTGTTAGATGCCAAACGGAAGCTCATCACATAGACCGAGTGCTTTGTAAAGGACATAACAACATAAGACATCATCGCAATCTTTCATCATCGCAAGAAATCATCGATTTCAAAACAGCTTTATCACAGCAGCACGCAAACGGACTGCCAACCCCGTTTTTTTTTATTAATATTTTACCTCCCCCACGGGTGCCGCCCCCCTAGAGAGGGCCCAAAAAATAAAAAAGAGGTTACGTCCCTATTGTTCCACAAGTTATGTGTTTCTCTCCTTTTTCTCTTTTCCTTCTGCATGGATGGTATTTGCAACACATTTTTTTTTTAATTTTGCTTTTAATTTAATTGATTGGTGTCACAATAGATCTAAAAAATTGGTCGCAGTTATGAAAATACCCGACATGGATTATATAATTGATTGGTGAAGGTATTTTTTTATTTTTGTGATTTTGTGATTGTTTTTTGTACATATTTTTTTGATTCTCCCGATGCCAAATAATCCGTTGTTAAAAATACCTTGGGTTGCCTATTTTCGGCCACTCTATAAACCACTGAAATCTCTCAATATTTCGAGATGATTGCTGCATAAGTATCTTGGTGTTGCGATACATAAAGAGAGATTCAACCGAATGCGCCTATAAGCGCCTAATTATTGTATATTGCAAATAAGAATGATAACCACGAAGTTTTCAGTATTGTGTATTATATCTACTTTCGCGAGATGTGGAGATTGATGGCGTTATCTCCGATGCGAGTCTGATTGTCAAGGACTTGAAACGAGCTTCTGTTTGTTTGAAGTACTTTAAAGTCACCCGAGAACTCGAACTATATTGGATGTGCATCAACTACAGTCAGCATCGTTGGGGCCTCCCTTAGCTTAGTCGGTAAACGCGCAGTTGCAAAGCAACACCATGCTGGAGGTGGCTGGGTTCGATCCCCGGTCTGGTCTAGGAATGTTTTGTTAAGGAAAATTTCTCGACTCCCTGGGCATAGCGTATGATTGTACTTGCCACACAATCATACTATTGCAAAAATGGTACCTGGCATCGAAAGCTCTCAATTATTAACTGTGGAAGTGCATTTAGAACACTAAGTTGGTAGAAGCGATGAGCTAATTGTGAAAACTTGAAAACGCTAAGAAGAAGAAGCATCGTTGCAAAACGAAAAAAAGTTTATGAACCCTTCCTTCGTTTGGGTTGGTTCAGTTCTCCAAAAAATAAAGTTTATATCGTGATCCCGAGCTCATAAAAAGTTTGAACCTTCAGCAAAGTTGTTCAGAAGCTGAACGTCTTCCGGAAAGTGGTCACTACATGGCTATAGTTCAAACTGCCACCTTAGGTATAGCTGACGCGATACAGCGTTTGAGCCGCACCTCCTTGGTGGACAGAGGCTCGGCACGCACCTCCTCAATCTAGCTGAAGTCAGAAGGAAAACAGTGCCCAGGCTGCACTACCAGTACGCAGGATCGCAGCAAGCCGTGCTTCGAAACTGACGTGTTTTGTTTTTTGCTGCGTCGTTTTCGCGAAAAAAAATCAAAGAATAATTCGTAATTTAACTTGAGCTAACAGTGAAATCATAAAATCTCCGCGAGCATTGTGTAAGCCGTAGTGAATATAATCGATTCCCTCTCGAAATGTGTGAGTGTCGGTAGTATTTCCCCGTTTTTTTTTTTTGTTTTTGTGCTTCGCCCCCGCACCCGGAAGAAGAGTTAAATCAGCTTAGTTTTGGTTATTAGTGGTAATATTGTGACACTCGGGCATAATTTATTAGTTTAGAGGGTTTTTGCGCTTTGTCGCGAGTGAATCGATGATTATTAGCAGTTTTGAAGCTCGATATAAAGTCGCCACATAACGGGGATTTGCATTATTGGCAGAGTGTAGAGTGAAAAAAAGAAGACTAGTGCAATGTAGAGAACGGCCATTTGCAGGTCGGAAGCAGCAAACGAAAACAACGCGCATGGGCGGGTGAAAAGCTTGCACATAATTTTAGGTGCATTCACCACGGGGTGTACAGAGTTTTGTTATGCAGGTTGCATATCTAGCGGGCGGTTTAGTAACGTTAATGCGCATATTTAATCGCGAGTGCATGAAATTAATCACGAATCAACGTCGAAAGGTTTTATTTTTACGATTGAACAAGATAGTGTGATTGAGGAGGCGGACATGGGTGAGATGTATCTAACTATATAACAAAAATCTTATTTTCAAAAAAACTAAATACGTGCCTGGTTTGGAAATTTTAAATTTCCAAATCTGGAAGTGTGTTGCAGTGCCCTTATCCAAATGATATCGGTAATGTTTACATGCGGGGCTTATTGTATGTGAAAGTAACCTCGGAATGGGCGTGACTCTCCAGACATTCTGAAATGGGTTGCTGGATCTGCAGTAGAGCTATCACTTTCTAGCTCCCGGATTAAAGCTGCTTCCAATGGTCACTTGAATGATTGTTGTAAACAGATTTCTTCCATAATACCATTGCCGGCCGATGGGTGTTAGATTGGACACACACACACACACACACGGAAGTAATCAGTAATCATCTTAAAAAACCAATACATTGATGAAATTTCATTTTTGTATTTTTGTTGCTTCATTTTGCCTTATGTTTCTTTCGTTATAGAATTCGCATGAGTCTTGAGTGCGTTTTCTATTCAGTGGTCACGGTCAGAACTATGGATTGTTTTGTCTGCTTCTTTTGTTCACATGGGATGGTGTGCAGAAGCTTTGTTGTTGTATAAAAAGTCGTCTTCTTGTTGTTCGGTTCGTAATGTCGTCCGTGTTATCCGAGTTCCAGCGTGGCCGCATAGTCGGTGCACGTGAAGCAGGTGCATCGATTACGGAAACCAGCGAATTGGTGGGAGTATCTCCCGCAACAGTTTGCAGAATCATGGCCCAATACAAGGAGGGAAAAACATCACCAGGAAAAAGCGTAGGACGAAAACGGAAGCTGGATGACCGACAACAACGGTCATTGCGGCGGATCGTCAAATCAGACCGTCGGATTTCTGCTGTAAAAGCAACTGCTGCTTTGAATGACTCTATGGAAGATTCAGTTTCTACTTGGACCGTTCGTAGAGAACTGCATAAAATGAACCTGCATGGCCGCGCTGCTATTGCCAAACCGCTGATAATGCCGAAGAATGCGATCGCAAGAAAGCGATGGTGCAAAGCCCACAAAAGACTGGACAGCGCATCAATGGCAGCAGGTCGTGTGGTCTGATGAATCATCGTTCACACTTTTTCCAACAACTGGACGAGTATACGTTTGGCGCTCACCGGAAGAGGCTTATGATAAAGAGTGTCTTCTTCCTACCGTCAAGCATGGCGGTGGCTCAGTAATGGTGTGGGGTGCCATATCTTGGCATGGACTTGGTCCTATTATGGCACTTGGGGGAAAAGTGAAGGCTGCCGATTATCAAATTATTTTGGAAGACAAGGTATTTGTTCATATGATGACAAATCCTGAATATAACATCTTATTTTTTATTTGATGGTTAGGTGCTGCCGATGATGGAATCGTTCTTTCCTGGAGGGGATGGAACCTTTCAGGATGATAACGCTCCGATTCACAGAGCGAAGATCATCAATACGTGGTTCGAAGCACATGCTGATGATTTTGATCACCTGCCCTGGCCTGCACAATCGCCGGACCTCAATATAATTGAGCCGCTATGGTCGACTCTCGAAGCAAGGGTGAGAAACGTTTTTTCCTCCTCCGTCATCGTTAAAGCAGTTGGAAGAAATGCTTATCGACGAGTGGCAAAAAATTCCTCTGGAAACGGTTCAACAACTTTATGAATCCATCCCCCGTCGAATCCAGGCTGTTCTGGCGGCAGACGGAGGCCCCACTCGCTATTAATAAAATGCATCGTCCTTATGAAAAAAAAAATTCAAACGCATTTCCGAAATAAACTCATAATGGATAACCAAACAAAAGCCGCTGCGGCTTTTGCTGTATATTTTCCGAAATAAACTCATAATGGATAACCAAACTAAAGCCGCTGCGGCTTTTGCTGTATACAGAAGTCGTCTCCATTCTACTCGATCCATGGCCGTGCGCCGCCAGCCTCGAAGTCTGCGAAGGGTCCACAGGTCGTCTTCCATTTGGTCGATCCACCGTGGCCACTGCGCGCGTTTTCTTCTTGTACCGGCCGGATCATTATCGAGCACCATCTTAACCGGGTTGTCGTCCGACATTCTGGCTACATGCCCGACACACCGCAACCGCCAGAATTTCACCGTGTGGACGATGGGTGGTTCTCCTAACAGTTGCAGTTCTCCTAACACCATCCCATGAGAACAAAAGAAGCAGACAAAACAATCCATAGTTCTGACCGTGACCACTGAATAGAAAGCGCACTCACACTCATGCGAATTCTATAACGAAAAACATAAGGCAAAATGAAGCAACAAAAATACAAAAATGAAATTTCATCAATGTATTGGTTTTTTAAGATGATTACTGATTACATACACACCTAGATAAAATTCATAAGGTTATTTATGAGCTTATTAAAGGTCGTCCATCAATGACGTAGCATTTTAGGGGAGAGGGGGGTCTAGTGGATTTGTGACAATATGCTACGAGGCGGAGGGGACACTAATGAAAATTGAACATGGCACCATTGATGATGGCCATTTAGAAGTATCACCTCGAAAAATCTTGAAGTTTGATACCCATATTGATATGGTTCCGGACATTTTCCAAATTGGCCACTTCCCCCGGGGCACCTGGAACCTACTACAGAGTGTTCAGGGCAACTGATCGTCCTGAATATGCTCCCTGAAGCACCTCCATGAAAAATCTTGATGTTTTGGTGATATATACATGATTGGAAGGATATACATGATTGACCATAGTATCCGGAACCAGTTTTACGGAAATGGCCATATTTCGGAAGTTTTTCAACGGATCTTAGTGCAACTGCCGGCATTCAATTTTCAATGAGTTCTAGTTTCTAGGAAAATAAAGGTCATCGATGTAACTTCACACCACACAAAAATACGAGCAGCAGAAAAAATGTCTTTTTGACATGCCCTCTGAAAATCCGGAACATCTCCGGTGTCCGGTGGCCAGTATTCGTGACCATGCATGTTCCTGAATTTTGACTAAATTTGCCGTCGAATGCTTCCGGTTTTGTCCAAATTCAACAATTTTTCAAAAAGTTATAAGGAATTGAATTTGGGCAAAATTTTGCCTATCTGAATCATTT
>JAHHFK020004614.1:0-67266 GCA_024533555.2 Aedes koreicus | reverse complement strand
ATTCCTACTGGATTAATTAAAATAACCTACCTTGAGCCATAGTGATCTGTAGAGAGCACCAACCACAAACTAGAAGTAATCTGCCGAAAGAACCAAACGTGGTTGATAACTACACAATTATTATGACATTTGACGTTTGAGATTTGAAGTTTTGAGGCGTATTCAAATGTAATGGGGAAAGTCGTGGTTGCTTTGATATTTCATCAACATCCGTGCACTCATGGACATAGAAAAAATTACTGTGAGGCACGTTTTCAATATTCTCGTGGAAATGAGTGAGGCAACACCAAAACACGGCTAACAGTAATATCAAAAAGGCAATAGAATTATGGCAGCGTGCACAGGTTCATGCTTCAACATTTGCTTCGATGATGACCCCTTGGTTTTGACAGTGAAGTAAACAAGTATGTGTGTCAGCGATCAATCGTATTCGTCGACACACGAATACAAGTGCAGAGGAATACTTATTTTCAATTGACTTTTATAGCACACTATCTTTTACAGATTAAAAATAAAGATATTCGAGGTGAAAAAATAATTCCATTTGACATGTTGACATGAAAACATATCAGATTTTGTACAATGGAATGCATATGTATGTATACGCAAAAAGCAATCAATTATAGCAATGAATATATACAGAGATTCCACGGGAAAAGAATAGAGTTGAAAAAAAAAATTGTCCGAGTTTGCTCAAAATCGCCTGGTATGTTCGTTATTGAAAATAATTAGACCCTTTTTTTTATTTTTTATTAGGGTGACCATGTTCGATATAGGGTTACCAGAAAAATCGACATTTTTCGAAATTTTTTATTTAAAAAAAATCATCACTTCTGACCCACTGGATCGATTTGCAATGTTTTTTTTATTAATAGAAAGCTTATTACTTTTAATTTTTACAAAAAATAATGGTTAAAATAATTAATGTACTCAAATTTGCTAAAATGGTCAAAATATTTGTTTTTTATCATTTTTGGACCACAACGACTATTTATTTTTATATTTTTTTATAAGAAAATTCAAACATTTTTACATAACATATCAAAAAATTAGAAATGTTCATCAAGCCGTTTTTGAGTTACATTTTTTTGAAAATTTCAAGTTTTTTGTCCATACACACATGGAATGAGCATCATTTTCCATCACTTCAAAATAACTGCGGGAATCATTTCATTGAAGTTATCAAACTTATTCCTAATAAATTCATGATAACCATGTTTACAAATCTAGTTTTATTTGTGAAGTAATTTACCCATCAAAAAGTAGGAGATCTAATTCTGACCCCGTTAAATGTAAGAACTATAAATCAGCCTCAAATTGTTTAAAAGCAGAGACCAACATTGCTAGGGTTTACTCAGCCATGGTTTACGCTATAACTGGAACCACAATGGTCCGTTAGCGTCCAAATTCAGCATGAGTGCTCATAAGGATTGCAGAGGCACTCATGCCGAATTTGAGTTGTAGCGTAAACCACGACTGAACTTAACTCATATTTTGAATTATTCCACATTAGGGTCATTTTGAGTGAACCGAACTGAAACCTCACTGAAGAAACGTTTAATACAATGAAGCACGAATGCTCAAATTGCCATGTTTGGAGTAATAGTCACAGAAAACTTACTCCTAAACTATATAATTATGCAGCGGAAAGGAGAATAAAGTTGGATAAAAGCTGTTCCTACATTTGTAATACCTGCTATTGCAGACTTCATCGCTTTATCAAGAAAGAAAACGAGCCAGCAACTCCAAGTCAGTTAATCTAGAATGTGAAAATCAAGAACTCACCGTTTCTGAACCATCGAAACTTGATGATCTCGCCGTTGCCGGACCATCAGGCACCAATAATTTCGCCGTGGCCGGACCATCTAGAGTGAACAATTTCGCCGCACCAGCAAACATCAATAATGGTGGTTTCAAAATAATCGATCCCAATGCCGCTGGATCATCGGAAATTGACGCTGTTCCTAGTGTTGGAAAGTAAAATAATCTCGTCTTTTTGTTCATTCAGACGTCATGATTTGCTACGTTATACAAGTTGTACTCGATTATTCAGAAAATTGAAAAAAATATCAGTTCCGTATAATCTTACCTAATCCGACCTGGTAGCTCAATTTGTAGAGCAGTTGCCTATCATACAAGAAAATAGATACTTCAAATAATCGAATACAATCAAAATTTGATGAAACATCTGACAGAAACGATCGACATAGGATTCTAACTTCCCTCCCCAAATCCTGGACTGCATACAAAATTATGCAAGAATTCGGTGTTTCGCAACGAACTGCTCAACGTGCAAAGGAATTACAGATTGAAAAAGGTTTTATGAGCACACCGGAGACCAGAGTAAATATGTTATCTTTGAGCGATGATACTCTAACTGTAGTTAGGGACTTTTATAATAGTGACGAGATAAGCAGAGCATGTCCTGGGAAAAGGGATTTCGTTATTGAAAATATGGCAGAAGGAAAAGTGCTCTTTATTCACTCTATTTTTTTTCCCCCCCAAAAAATTTTCTTTTCGACCATACTTCTCGATCATTTATCATCAGCAATTTTCCCTCGCCCTTAATACTTTTAAATTTTTAATTCACCAACCATTCTCATTTTTAAAATAAGATTTTTTATTTTATCCAGCCGCCCAAAAATTATATTCTTGCTGGTTCAAATGGAACGCATACTGTCTGCGTATGCATTTATCATCAGCAATTAGCAATGTTGGTCTCTGCTTTTAAACAATTTGAGGCTGATTTATAGTTCTTACATTTAATGGGGTCAGAATTGGACCGGCCTCCCCTACTTTTGATGGGTACATTACTTCACAAATAAAACTAGATTTGTAAACATGGTTATCATGAATTTATTAGGAATAAGTTTGATAACTTCAATGAAATGATTCCCGCAGTTATTTTGAAGTGATGGAAAATGATGCTCATTCCATGTGTGTATGGACAAAAAACTTGAAATTTTCAAAAAAAATGTAACTCAAAAACGGCTCGATGAACATTTCTAATTTTTTGATATGTTATGTAAAAATGTTTGAATTTTCATAAAAAAATATAAAAATAAATAGTCGTTGTGGTCCAACATTTCAAAAATCATAAAAAACAAATATTTTGACCATTTTAGCAAATTTGAGTACATTAATTATTTTAACCAATATTTTTAGTAAAAATTAAAAGTAATAAGCTTTCTATTCATAAAAAAAACATTGCAAATCGATCGAGTGGTTCAGAAGTTATGATTTTTTTTAAATAAAAAATTTCGAAAAATGTCGATTTTTCTGGTAACCCTATATCGAACATGGTTACCCTAATAAAAAAATAAAAAAATACGGGTCTAATTATTTTTGATGAAGAACATACCAAGCGATTTTGAGCAAAATCGGACAACTTTTTTTTTCAACTCTATTCTTTTCCCGTGGAATCGCTGTATATGTATACATATATATTTCGAAAAAAACCATTATTCAAACCAAGGGGGGGCCAACGGGGTGTAAACTCAGCTCGATACACTGAATGTTTGTGTGTGTGTATGTGTGTAGTTAGTGTATGTTTGTAACGAAACTTCTAACTCAGTTTCCCAAGACACTACTGAACCGATTTGAATGAAACAACCACCAAATGAAAGGTACTGGTGTAAGTGTAAGTGTTTATTTTCGAATAAATTTACATGAAATGTGAGAACGAATTCACTGTAGTTACCATATTTTGATTTCGACTGGTTACTGCATGGTCTTTCGGATCATCCGGAATATGCGGAATATCTGAAAAGTTGTGCATCACTTTCGTTCTAGAGTAACAAATTTTTACCATAAATTTTTACAAAGGAAAACTATAGATTGCTTAGAAAACCGATTGCTGTTGCAATGCCCGGGATTCTTGAAGAGAAACGATTCTGCATCCTGGCTCCTTGGAAAGATGCACTGCCACTTCGCATTTTCAAAGTTATAAATTTCAGTAATTGTTGTCATTTCATACGTTAAACTTATTTTACCATGTTTGCTACGTCGTAGAAAGCATGCTTTTTTCACTTCCTCTCCTTCCCTAAATAACACAAATATTGATAATCATACATCATTATATCTTAACTTATTCGTCTATTTCCTTATTGAAATAACTGAAAATTGTAGTCGTTCTATATAAAACTCCTTCTTTATTCAATATTTTTTTATTCATCTATTCTTCAAACAATACTCATTATTTTTCATTCTTTCTCTAAAATTTAAATTGCTTCAAAAGTTATAATTCTTTGAGAAATATATATTTTCTAAAATTTCGTTTTTAGGACCACCCTGTTTAAAATGGATCACCCTAATGACAAAATAAAAAATTCGAGCCATATATGTTTCGAAAAAGAACATACCTACCTAGTATTATAGAATTCTAAGATCCACTTCATCTTTTTGGTTTCGAATTGCTGAATTATCAAATTTACGAATCTTCCGGAACTTCCGGAAGACCAATCGGTGTTGAATAGAGTTGTAAAAAATTTGGAGAAGCTATTCAGCTATCTAGAAGAAACAGGTCGATGCGCCTCCGACGTGTTGGGGGGGGCCACCTAGAGCCGTACATTGTTCTTCACATTGCTTTGCTCTCATCTTACATTTTATGTACAAATGGTTTTGAAAAGAATCGTATTGCTTTAGGACGAGACTAATGAATTCACCATTTTATCGGATGTTCCGGATACTCCAGGAGGCCATAAAGTGGCCGTATCTCAAAATTGTGGCCTAATACGACAATTTAGATAACTTATTTGAAATCAGCAGCAAAAAATACATGGAAACACATAACTTAGCTATGTAAATTTCATTTTTAGACTTTTTTCCGCCTTTTGTATGGAATGGAATCACTGTGCGACGTAACACACCCGGTGGATGTAATGTGACAACTTTCCTAACGACTTATAGTGAGGTCGTATTTTCCCTAGCTGAAGTTAAAAGACTTTAAATTGAATTTATCGAATAAATCGATTTGGAATTCAACTAAATGGAAATCTTTATTGATGTAAAGCTAAACCTTGCTTAACTTTGTCGGTTCCACATATTTGCTTCAAATATTATAGCTTGGTTCAAAAATAGGAATTGAAACTAATTTCCAAAACTTATACATTGATTTTCGTGATGACAGCAATATGTTACTTACAACCTATTGAAAACATACTCTAAATGCATGAAATTTAAGCAGTTTCGGTTCAAAAGCCAGCCAAACGCAAGTTTTTTGCATGAATTTTTGCATGTAGGTATTAAGTAACTCTTGTACGGTACTTGTATACTTGTATACAAATTGATTGGAGGAATACGTTAGTATTGAATATTTTTGAGCCAATTATCGCGGATATTTGAGGTGTTCGAAAACGCGATGATGATTGTTTCCCAGTTTCGAATGTCACACTTATTCAGGCATTTTTTCTGATTAATTTTACGAAAAAGCCTATTTTTTTAAAATAAAGTTAAAGTATTTTATACGCAAAAAATTAAGAATATAATTTTTATGTTTATGATTATCGTTAAAACATATTGTTCAATTTCACTTTGAGCCTGGCCAGAATCACTGTTTCAAGAAGATCCACAATGATTTAAACTCGAAAATTAGATAAAATTTATACAACTAGCAGGAACTTCGCGATTTCTCATAACAAACATGGATGTTTGTTTGCCATCCGGTTTCACTCACATTTGAGTAACTTTATCTCAAAAACGTTAAAAATGAACGTTCTCTAAATTGAGTTTCATTGCCAGAACTCAATTTTGAGTAATCCTCGTTTTTTTTTTATTTTGGTATGAAAACGAGTGACGGGCCCATTGTTTTTCGAGCATTGCTCATGGTTATGATTAATGAACAAGAAAATATCATTTTCAAAATTTTTCAAAATTCATAAAATGCTTTTTACGGCTTAAGCCTACACACACAAAATAAATGTTGTTTTATTAAAAGTTTTGCACTTTACTTCGGAAAAGTGTTTATTTTTCATTAAATTGAAAGTAAAATTATCTACAACAAAAGTTCTTCGTTTAATTTGAAAGTGTTTTGTTTTGGTTCAGTGTGTAAATTTAAAAGTGTTTTCTTTTACAATGAAAATTGTAGAACTGTCAAATCCACCTACACAAAGCAAGTCGTCGTCGTTTGCAATTTTTTAATGTGTTGTCCGCGTACGCATCAACTGCGTTCTTCGTTGCTCCCGTGCACTTTCGTACGCGTTGAGTGAAAATTGCGAGGAAAATGGTTTGTTCGTGTTCGTTTTCTGTAAAAAAAAAGTACGTCGGCTGTGTTTTGATTCTTAAGTAGTTCCAGAAAGTGAGTAATTCTTTTAATTCTATTATTTCCAGGCGAAGGGTGATAATGGAACAAACATTGAAGGAATTCGTTCGTGATTTGGGAGTACCTTCGGAGCACCTTTTAGCCGAGTTGTTGCCAGAACTCCGTGAGGATGGATGAATGCGGATGACATTCTACGAATTACATTTACACAGAAAAAATAGATCTTGTTTTATTAAAAGTTTTGCACTTTACTTCTGAAAAGAGTTTATTTTTCATTAAATTAAAAGTAAAATTATCCACTGTGAAAGTTTTGCGTTTGATTTGAAAGTGTATTTTTTCGGTTGAGTGTGTAAATTTAAAAGTGATTCCTTTTACCATGAAAATTGTAGAACTGTCAAATCCACCAACACAAAAGCAAGCCGTCTTCGTTTGATAGAAAAAAAGAAAGAATCGGGTCTACATGTCAAAGTCGTCCTGTTCTTTTCGTCCGTCCGGGACAACATTTAAGCTGCTCACGGATATTGTTCTGTTGTGAAGGGATTTGTCGGGGATTTTAAGGTGAGACTCGGTGGTATATTTTCTATGAAGATTACATTTGAAGTTTTAGCCTTATAGTAGTACGCTCTGACAAAGTACTCTTTCCACCGATAGCACCAGCGCGCCGGACAACCCAATAAGCAACATGAAGCAGCAGCCCAACGAACAACAGCAACAGTTAACTTTCTTCCAATTACGAATGTCTCACCGGCAGCGAATCGGATCCGAACTACGAATCCGTCCGAACAAACCCCGTCGACGACCGGTCCATCGTCAACGATTCGCTCTCGAAGTCCGATTCCTAGGCGACGCCAGGTGTGCGTGTGCAACCGCCACGACAACGACGGGAGAACGCCGCCCCCACCCCCCCCCCCCCAAAAAAAAAAGCGGAGACATATTTGTTGCGAACAGGAAAAAACCCCCGCCACGGACACCTTTTAAAACTGATTTTTTCATGCCAATTGTGAGAACCGTCGTGCAGTATAAGCATAGACTAACTCTAAGACCAGTAGGTCCCGAACAAACATGATATTTTTCTTGGCTCAGTCAGTACTAGCACATCGGTCCCAAGCTCGGTCTCAAGCTCAATGAATCGCCCCTAACAACGTAGCTCACACCAACACATTCTCAAATGTTGTGTCAAAATAACATAGTGAATCAAAACAACAACCAAGATACTAGTACCGGAAGGTACCGAAAAGCGCAAGAATTATTGCAAGGTGCAGACTGCAAGGTAAACTTCGGACCTAGGGGTTCTACAACAGTGAACCAATTTCAAATCCCTAGTTGCACATTGATTGTTGGTATAAGTTTATTAATTGGTTTTTATATGTGTGTTTGGGAATGCTGTTATATCATAGACTAACTCTAAGACCAGTAGGTCCCGAACAAAAAGATTTCTTGGCTCAGTCAGTAAAGGGTGATACGGTCAAAATTTGGTCAAGGGAAAACGCGTGTAAATCGGTGAAATCGTTTATTTAAAAAATCAAATTAAATTTCTTTTTCAAGTTCAATTAGTATAAAATTCAGGAAAAATATTCAGTTAGGCTTCCGCTTTTCCAAATCCGAATTGCCGGGCCTTACGCTTGACCCCTGCCATCAGATTTTGTACAGCCACCTTGTCCACCTTCTTCGTCGCAGAAAGCCAGTTTGCCTTGAACTGCTGCTCGTCCTTAGCAGTTTTTTTGGTCTTCTTTAGGTTCCGCTTGACAATAGCCCAGTATTTCTCAATTGGGTGGAGCTCTGGCGTGTTGGGAGGGTTCTTGTCCTTGGGAACCACCTGCACGTTGTTGGCGGCGTACCACTCCATGGCCTTTTTACCGTAATGGCAAGATGCCAAATCCGGCCAAAACAGTACGGAACAACCGTGTTTCTTCAGGAAAGGCAGCAGACGTTTATTCAAACACTCTTTCACGTAAATTTCTTGGTTGACAGTCCCGGAAGCTATGAAAATGCTGCTTTTCAAGCCACAGGTACAGATGGCTTGCCAAACCAGATATTTCTTTGCGAACTTTGACAGTTTCGTGTGCTTGAAAATATCTGCTACCTTTCCCCTTCCTTTTGCCGTATAAAACTCCTGTCCCGGAAGCTGCTTGTAGTCGGCTTTGACGTAGGTTTCGTCGTCCATTACCACGCAGTCAAACTTCGTCAGCATCGTCGTGTACAGCCTCCGGGATCGCGCTTTGGCCGTCGAATTTTGTTTATCATCGCGATTTGGAGTCACTACCTTCTTGTAAGTCGATAGTCCGGCTCGTTTTTTGGCTCGATGCACGGTTGTAGACGATACACCCAGCTTATTTGCGGCATCTCGGAGAGATAGGATAGGGTTTCGCTTGAAACTACCGGCAACTCTCTTTGTCGTCTCAGTGGCTTCCGGTTTTCGATTTCCCCCCGATCCAGACTTCCTGGCTGTCGACAAACGTTCCCCAAACACTTTAATTACATTTGTAACGGTTGATTTGGCAACTTTTAGCGATTTTGCCAACTTTGCGTGCGAGTAGCTCGGATTTTCGCGATGCGCGAGCAAAATTTTGATACGCTGCTCTTCTTGCTTGGACGGCATTTTGACAACTGAAGAGTGAATTTCAAAATCAAAATAGGAGCAACATTCTACACACACACACCTTCAAAATGAGGGGTGTTCAGGTTTTTTAAATGCAAAATTGAAAGAAATACGTCAAGTTGATATTGACCAAATTTTGACCGTATCGCCCTTTACTAGCACATCGGTCCTAAGCTCGGTCCCAAGCTTAATAATACGCCCCTCATAATGAACTCACACGAACACACTCTCAAATATTCTGTCAAAATAACACAGCAAATCAAAACAAAGGCGCAAATATGTATAGTTAGGTGCTGGCTTCAAGCTGTACTTCGGACCAAGGGGTTCTACAACAGTGAACCAATTTCAAATCGCTAGTTGCATATTGATTGTTGGTTATATCCTGACGGCGAGTGAAAAATGACTTCAACAAAGTTTATTTAGATTATTAATATAATCCGAATGCAGCGTTTGAGTGAGGATTATGCATTAGTTAGAAATCCGTTGTTTACTACATGAACCAGTAACAAGAAATATTTGTTTACATAACGAAAAAATAATGTTTTATTAATTATATCCCACTTTCATTTAAAATCAAATGATTTTCAAACAAATAGCTGTCTTATTAAAATTTATAATGATTCATCTGAAAAAAAAAAACAATTTATGTTAAAACTATTTATATTTCAATCTTAACAGTTTACTTTTATTTGAATTGCACGACACTTTCGGGTTGAAAGTTCATTTTGAAATAAAAGTAATTTGCTTGACAGTTTGAAGGTTTTTGTTGTGAAAGCTAACCGCTTTCTACGAAAAAGAACCAACGCAACTTTTCAATTTTAGCAATGATTTTTTCAATTCTAACAATCATTATTCTTTGTGTGTAAGTAATGCCATTTCTATGTAATTTTGACAACTGCTCCAGTATGGGTGAAATGTCAGTCTTCCTTGAGAAGTTTCGTAACAATCTGAGACCCTTCGGAATAAACCTGTACGATAATCTAAAAAACTCTTAGTCCTGAAATTTATTTAGTTTTGAGTTGAATTATGAGTAAGTTCAATTAAAACAAAAATTTATGAAAATAAGTTTTTTTTTATTTCGCTTCCGCAAAAGATACCATAAAAATCATTGAAATCCACTTGAAAAAAAAAAAAATAACCATACACACTTAGATTTTTTTACAGAAATCTGTAAAAGCTTACTGAATTCTCAACAGCTGAACGTTCGGTAATCCAATTTAACGGATTTCGGTAAAATTTTACCGAAATCCGGTAAATTTTTTACAGATAACTGTAAAATTTCACCAGACATTTGTGTGTAGAATTTGATTTTAATTAACAACCCAAACAAAAATAAACAAAACAAAAACAAAACCAGGAGTCAATGGGTCGGCCTTCATCGGTTCCGTGATAAAAATAATGTGTGGGTGGGTAATCGTTCAGTTCATTGATCGCTGGCTGCAACATTGAAAAGAATATGAATTCTAAATTTGGCAACTATTTGAATGCAGAAATAACTTTTGTCCATCGGATCCAATGGTCAATGGCATTGGTCCCATCCATAGATGTAGTTCCGCTGATGTTGCGGCGGTGTCCACGGATTTGCATTTGCTCGTTGATCCTCAGTAATGCCCGAGTATGCTCTGTAATATGTAAGTATAATGTGTATATTATGTTTTAATAGTGAAAAATTGGTGGCTCGATTATTACCTTTGTAAAATCCAGTGACAAGGCAAGGGTGATGGAATGCTTGCTTACCATTTTCAACACCAATAAATCTATCCACATTGTATAAAAAGCATTTTGCCAATTAACCTCTAATAGCAACAAATGTGCAACTAGTGATTTGAAATTGGTTCACTGTTGTAGAACCCCTAGTTCCGAAGTACACCTTGCAGTCTGCACCTTGTCATGCAATCTTGCGCTTTTCAGTACCTTTGTTTTTGTTTTGATTCGCTATGTTATTTTGACAGCATATTTGAGAGTGTATTGGTGTGAGTTACGGCCTTAGGGGCGAATCATTAAGCCTGCGACCGAGCTTGGGACCGGTGTGCTAGTTCTTCCTGAGCCAAAAAATATATTCGTTTTCTTCATGACTATCCACCCGCTGCTAATTTTTTTTTTTCTTCTTTTATAATTTTTTTTTTATTATCAAATATATTACCCCACACCCAACAAAAAATATATTTTGTTTTTATTATATATAATATAAAAAAAAAAAAAAAAACAACCCACTCAACACAAAAAAAACAATCCAAACAAAAAAACACACCCCCCCCCACACCGACTCCCCCCCCCCCCCCCCCCCTCGCGTTTATTAATATAAAAAAAAAAATATAAATTAAAATTAACCACCCCACGAAAAAAAAAAAAAAATAAACATTTGCGCGACAAAAAAATAGATTTTTCCAAAAAAAATAAGATGAATATTGGGCGGCGTTTTCTCGCATATTGAAAAAAAAAAAAAAAAATTTTTTAAAAAAATTTAAAAAAATAGAAAAAAATAACCCCAAAATTGAGAACCTCGAATGAGCGTGAATGTGAGAATAATGCCTGGGACGTAGTAGACTAAAGGAGAACAACGCTGTACGTTGTATGTCTGTCCCTAGGACAGGACCTGCCAGCTCAGAGAGAGATGACCTCTTATAAATTTATGATTGCTATGATACGGGGGTCGCTCCAGTGTTGCCAGATATGTTTACACAGTAATCCCATTGAAAATATTTAGTATTTAAAAACATTTCTTTTGTCGTTCGGGAAATGAACCTGCATAAAACTAAACGTTAATTGATAAGGTTTCATTGAATTTCATTGATGCTTACGCTGCAAATTCTGCTGTGGGGAGAAATCTTGAGCAAAAGAATGTCTTCCTCACGTGCGTTCCCAATGCAGGCCTTCACCCACTTTTGGCGAACGATTGAATCTCTCGGGAACCGATGAAAATGGAGACCCGGATGTGACACGTCACTGCGGCCACAATTTATCGCTTTGCACTTTATTTCGAACTGATTTAAAATAAACCACTGCAAAAGTGAACTTTTGTTCTAGTTGTCACAAACGAAAAAAGTGAAAAAGCAGTGACTACTAGCAACACCGCCAAACCAACAACAAACTGCCTGCTTGTAACATAACTCGACGGAGGCGGTAGAGGGGGTTGTCAAAGCGACCAATAAAAAACGGTCTTTTTTGACAGGTAAATGGTCTTGTTTTTGCACTAACAGCTGGCAGGTCCTGTCCTAGGTAAAAAAACATTTTTTTTTTCCCCCCGGGCCAAACAAACCCCCCCCCCCCGCACTAATTTTTTCCCTTTTTCCCCCCCCGCCGTTTTTTTTTTTTTCAGCCCCCCCCCCCCCAAAAAATTCAAACACCACTTTTCGCCTAAATAATACCCACAATTTTTAATTTCCTCTTTTCCTTTTCGATCCTTTTGCCCTCCGGTACCCGGCTCCCCCCTTGGAAAATTCCTCTTCGGGCCCTCGGTTTTTATAGTTATCTGCTTGGACGTCGATTTGGAACAAATGACTCTGCCACTATGGCAAATAAGCGCAAACAAAAAGGGCAATCTATTGATTCGCCTGCAAATTAAATTAATGTGAGTAATCAATTTGATATGCTCACAGATGATGAGAGTGATCCATCATCTAATCAACATTTGAAAAAACTTTCTCGATTGAGAAAGGAAAAAGTTCCCTCTATTGCATTGTGGTGACATTTTCGGATTTCCATGCTTTTCGCAAGGAAATCTTAACATTTGTTGAAGGTGTGAAATATTCCCTTCAAATTTCCAGACGAGGTGAATACCGTTTGCATGCAGAAACCTTGGACGGATTCAAACGTCTTCTTGAGTATCTTACTCAGAAGAATCACAATTTCTTCACTTACGACACCAAAGCTGAGCGTCTTTTCAAGGTTGTCTTGAAAGGACTGCCCAGTGGTGAATCTATCGATGAAATAAAAAACGAGTTAATAAAATTACTTGGAATTAGCCCAGTCCAAGTAATTAAAATGAAAATGAAATCCCGGCCTGGTGATTCTCGCAAAGGGATTTCAAACGATTTCTACTTAGTTCACTTCAAGTCAAGTGAACTTAATAACCTTAAGGCTTTAGAAAAAGCAAGCCTTTTGCTCCATGTCCGAGTGAAGTGGGAACATTTCAGGAAGACTGGAGCCAATATCCAAAGCCTCACCCAGTGCCGTAAGTGCCAGGGATGGGGTCACGGAATAAAGCATTGCCATATGATTGGTAAATGCATGAATTGTGGTGATTCCTCGCACGCTAAGGACGACTGTCCTGTGAAGGAAGATCCTCAAAAATTCAAATGCTCAAATTGTGGTGAAAACCATAAATCAAATTTTTGGGAGTGCAAGACTCGCAAAGCAATTTTGCAGTCGCGCACTAAACGCCAGGTAGGAAACAATATACGTTACCGAGCAGCTACTACCCATTCTGCAGCTGTTAACAACGATCAGCGAAGAACAAATTCCTACCAAACCGTCGGCAGAAACAGCAGACAGGTTTTTCCATCCGCAACTGTAACTTCAAACGCTCAACGAGGAGCAAATACTATTTCGATACCTGCAGGTACCAATAGGGTTCAATCTTCAAACCCTACATTCTTACCCAACCGTGTTGTTAACAATGTTCAACATGTAAATGGACCTACCTACGCTGCCGTTGCAGCGGGTAGAAACCAAAACCAAAATTCCCACGGGACTTCTGATGAATTTGATTTAGGTAACATAACCGCTCCTAAATTAGAATTTTTACATCAATCGTCAATCGATATGATAACCGATATGCTAAAAACTAATTCCATGTTTGAAGCTATCCGAACTGGTATTAAATTTGCCAATAATATTGTCATGACATTGAAGTTCAGTAATGGATTTTAAGTCATTAAACATTTTGAATTGGAATGCTCGATCCATCAGAGATAACGAGGATGAGCTATTTAATTTTTTAAGAGTTCATAACGTGCATATTGCTGTTATAACTGAGACTTATCTCAAACCTGCCCATAAGGTCAAAAGAGATCCAAATTATTTTGTCTACCGAAATGATCGCCTTAATGGAGCTGGTGGTGGCGTTGCCATCATTGTCCATAGGCGTATCAAACAGCACATTCTTTCTTCATTTGACACCAAAGTTTTTGAAACTTTTGGGGTTTCAATTGAAACAAAATTTGGCCAATTTACTTTTATAGCTGCCTATTTGCCTTTCCAATGCACTGGCCAGCAAAAGAACTGGCTCAAGGGTGACCTCCAGAAACTTACCCGTCATAGGTCTAAATTCTTCGTTATTGGTGATTTTAATGCAAAACAACGCTCATGGAATAATTCGCAAAGCAATGCCAATGGTACTTTTTGATCATTGTTCTGCAGGCTACTACACTATTGAATACCCAAACAGCCCAACTTGCTTTTCTTCAGCCAGAAATCCCTCAGCTATAGATTTGGTCCTAACTGATTCATGTCAACTTTCTAGTCAATTGATTACCCATGCTGACTTTGGTTCTGACCACCTTCCAGTTACATTTGAAATATCTCAAGAAATCATTTCTAATCCATCTGTTCTACTATCAACTATCATAGAGCCGATTGGGATCAATATCGAACATTTATGGAATACAACTTTGATCCTAATGTTCCACTGCAAACAAGAAATGACATAAATAATGCTCTTGAATCTCTGGCTTTCTCAATAAATAGAGCAAGAGCTGCTTCAGTGCCAAAATGCGAGGTTAAATTCGATTCAGTTATAATTGATGACGATCTTCAGCTCTTGATTCGTCTGAAAAATGTACGTAGGCGTCAATATCAAAGAACACGTGATCCCGCTATGAAAGTCATATGGCGAGATTTACAAAAACAAATTAAAAAACGCTTCTCTGCCCTGAGGAACAAACATTTTGAAAATAATGTGTCAAAATTAGATCCGAGTTCCAAACCTTTCTGGAAACTCTCTAAAATATTGAAAAAACCTCAAAAGCCTATACCAGCGCTTAAGGAAGGTGATAAAATTTTGCTCACAAATGCGGAAAAAGCTCAAAAACTTGTTAAGCAGTTTGAGAGCTCTCATAATTTCAGTTTGGGTCTTACAAGTCCTATTGAGGATCAAGTTTCCAGGGAGTATCTGAATATTTTCTCACAAGAAAATATGTTTGATGATTCTTGGCGAATTGATTTGGATGAAGTAAAAACTATAACTAAAAAAGTTCAAAATATGAAAGCACCAGGTGATGATGGAATTTTCTATATCCTCATCAAAAAAACTCCCTGAGAGTACTTTGTCTTTCTTGGTAAAACTATTTAACAGATGTTTTCATCTGGCATACTTTCCAGATAAATGGAAAAATGCAAAAGTCGTACCTATCTTGAAGCCAGACAAAAATCCGGCTGAAGCTTCTAGCTACCGACCAATCAGTTTGCTTTCTTCAATAAGTAAGCTTTTGAGTGCATTCAAGCCAAATGTAATAAATATAAAATGTTTATATCCTCTTATAAACAGAAAATCCAAACTTTGTTTGCAGAACAAACTTTTAATATTCAAACAAATTTTTAGACAGGTTATGCTTTATGCTGTGCCAATATGGTCTAGTTGTTGTGCTACTAGGAAAAAAGCACTTCAAAGGATTCAGAACAAAGTTCTGAAAATGATTTTGAAGTTGCCACCCTGGTTCAGTACTACTGAATTACATAGAATTTCAAACGTTGAGACTCTAGAAGAAATATCCAACAAAATAATTCATAATTTTAGACAAAAATCATTGCAATCTTCAATTGCAATGATCAATTCTCTCTATAGATAAGAACTAGTTTTAAGAAATCAATAATTATTCTTACACGCAGGCAAAAAAAAACCCTGTTAAAAATACTGAATAGACAAGGTAAAAATAATATTAACACAATTAGATATAAATAATAGCATATAAGGTTGAAATGTTTATTATTTAGCAGGAGCACCTAGATTAATATATGAATGTAAAATAATGTAAAATTTGGAATAAATAAAGAGTTCAAAAAAAAAAAAATAATTTTTGAAGAGGATACTGAAATGAAACAAATATTTGAACCAACTGTTCCATCTTAGCATTCTTCAATGTTAGTCTGGACAAATGCATACATTAATTTAGAGCAATAACTTGTGTTTAAATCGGGAATCATACTGTGCAAATGATGGATTCCCCATACATATTAGAATGGTGCCTTTAGGTCGGTATCGTGTTCGAAAGAAATTTCTTTTTCTATCCAAAACCCAAGTTAAATTCCGTTTACTGAACCGGAAAAGTATCAAAAAGAAATTTCTGCAGCAGTATCCAGCTGAAAAGAAGAAAAAATTAATTTGGAATTTGTAAGGTTTCCACGCAAACTAATGGGGGCTGTCACTATTACTTTCAGGCAGTATCGACTTATAAAGTAGAGAGGCTACGGAATTTTGTTCAATATTACCGAGCGGAATTTTGACAATTGATCTATATGGAACAAAATGTCACCTTCACTTACGGAATAATCGAGCGGAATATTTTGCCGCAAGTAAAAATGACAGCTCCCATTAGTTTGCGTGGAAACCTTACAAATTCAAATTTTAACATGGGTTTGGGATAGAAAAAGAAATTTCTTTCGAACACGATACCGACCTTTCGATTATTCCGTAAATGAAGGTGACATTTCGTTCCATGCAGAGTTTTCGTAAGGGCCAATGTCGCAAACGTAATTAGTGGCTTCTTCCGCAAATTTCTCGAAAATGCTAACTTAATCATAGTGTATTAGCACGATGGTTGTACAGAAGAGGAGTTCCCCTTTACAAGAGAAGTGGTAGTTTACTTGAGCGAGTTTGCATTTTCAAGAAATTTGCGGAAGAAGCCATTGTTTATGCTTGCGACATCGGCCCTTATGAAAACTCCTTGTCGAATCGTAAAAATTATGCTTGGTAATATTGAACAAAATTCCGTAACCTCTCTACTTTTTAAGTCGATACTGGACTTTTATCAAAATTTATGTAGCTGAAATTGTACCCAGATTAAGTACCTTCCAAACACAGATAGTTATTTTTTTTTACAATTCTGCAGTTCTGCTGGCACAAGCGAATGCAACTGTCTTTATATTAATTTCCACCAGTGTATAGAAATTTTCAAGAGAACTTTAAACTAGACAAAATCGTCAAAAGGTCGAAAGTAACAATTGTCAACAATGACTTAAAACGTAAATTTCCTGGAAATGCCAGGTTGCTAACATCTATATCCACTACCGACGGGAAGGTAATAACTCCCTGTTTCTGTTTCTGGTGCTATTTTGTTTGTGGAAGCAACCAGATCCCAGGACAATACGCTAAAAGTCATTGTTTACAAATGTTGCTTTCGACCTTATGACTATTTTGTCTAGTTTTGAACTTTTCAAAAGCATTCGGGAAAAGACTACTAGACGATTGAAAAAAAGTTCAAATCGTGTCGTGCCAGTAACTTGCCAAGTTTGTTGACATTGAATAGATCATATGTAACGAGACAGGCACCTTTTGTTGCTTTGATGATATTGATGCTTTCGGTCAAATTTCTTCAATGATTCTAAAATTCGGCTGATCAGAAATTTCTTTGTTAGGAATATATTGTAGTTTCTAAACACACCCATGGGTAATTTGGTATAATTTTACTAGTTTACTGCGATAAAAGTAATGAGATTATTACTAAATACAAAACCACAAAAGGAAAGAAATTTACAATCGATTGATGCAAAATGCTTGTCAATCTAAAATATAAAATGACTGAATTATTAATGCCCACTATCTTTCATTATCCGTTACATCCCCTAGATTGTCATTTTACATCCTTAAACATTTCCGTAAGGCATAGTTACGCAACAAACGAAAAACGCACGAGTTTGTTTTATTTTGTCCCGCAAAACAAGTTCGGTCAAACAAATCATTCTATCATATCAAAAGCACCGCCTTGCAAGATGGATTGTCACCCTTGGGACGATGAAGAGCATTGAATGCTACTTCGAATGGGCAACCCCGACCGACCACCTCAAAGCATGGTCGTATTTGTTTATGAAAATGCATCCACCGCTTATAGTACAGACAAAAACTTTCTCGGCTGCGAACGGATCGAGGAGGTATAGATTTAAATGCGCAGACACCGACCGGCGCCACGGCCAACCTCGATCTTTGCCGTTTGCCCGGTCGCGTCGCGTCTCTCCGGTCCTTCATCAATGATTGCCTATGGGTAGGCGTTTTACGACCCCGTAAACAAAGTTTATAATTTCGCTATCATCGACGGACACCTGATGCGTTTTCCTTTCAGCGGACGGAAGCGAAATCAATCCAATCAAGACTCCGCCAAATTGATCCCTCAACGAATGGGCTATTTATGGACGGTAGTATTACCGGTAGAGAACTTTTTCCTGATCTTTCCTTTCACTCGGATGTTGCAACGTGACTAACTATCTATGGTGGAAGCCTTTTTGTCCGATTATTTTTATCAAGTACCGAATGCGGCTCTCATGCGAACTAGAGCTCCGAACCGATGACGGCCGTTCGAGGAACATCGCTTCGCAGATGGGCGTGGAACTCTGGCACGTCGATGACCGACAGTTGCATTGAAATCGATCAAATCTGCTCAAAACAAAGTTAGATAATGGGTAGATGAGTGTAATCGCCGAATGCAGCAGAATCGGCATCCGGCCGGATGAACCGAAGACCTGTCGTTGTTCCGAATGATTCGGCTTCGTAGTATTCGTCTTCGTTGCCTTCGTGCTGCATGACATTGAGTAATAGGTATTTTAAAGCAATTTTCAATTGTTTGGTAAAATTTAATCGATCCACAGCGGGCGGTGCAAGAGGAAGTATCCAAGCGTTGAACACCGGTGTGTCGCTCAGAAGTGAACTAGGTTAGTGGGTTACAGGCTGCCAAAGGATGGATGTTAAAGTAGATGCCCAGGAGATGGCGTTACCGCCGATTGAGTCGTTCAAGAATTGCGAATACCATGTACGAGTTAGTGGAACTACGGCGCTGGACAAGCGGGTCATGTCGTTTGTGGATAATTTGTGGGGCTTTGAGGTGACTGGAGGAGTTGATCAGTACGAACCATTGACGGTGATCTCGGTGAGACGGGAAGGCTTGGCAAGACGGGCCGGCATTCGGGTTAACGATGTGATTACCATGATCAACGAAACGTCAGCGGATAAGCTGACTCTGGCACAGGCTCAGGAGCTGATTGCCGAATCAGGCAGGACGGTGAAGATCTTTGTTAGAGGGTAAGTGCCTGGAAAAGAAGCCCAGTGTGGGAGATGATGGTTAATGGTTTCGTTTTGTTTTGTAGCGATGTGGAAGACGAAAGCGAAGATGAGATGACCGTGGACTATTGGTTCAAACCTTGTAAGTAGTCTAGGATCCGGAAATTGATCATCCATCTAAGTGTCTCAGATCACGCTTCATTTGGACAATCCATTGATTAATCGAATCGTACGAAGACAATAGAAGATGTGATTGGTGACTCTGTCTCTCTTTCTCCCTCTCTCATCCGACCTTCGAGACTATCTCATCCTTTCAATGTCCTATCCCATCCCACCTATCCATGTCATCCTAAAGAACAGTGATCCACTCTTGTTGATCGAAAGATGGTTTCTTCTCCTCAGTGAGCGAGGCCGATCGTGCAATGCTGGATTGGGAAGCTCGTCGGCGAGCTAACCGGAATGTAAGTCCGACCCTAACCTTTTGCAACTTATACCCAGTATCCTATAAACTGATCTACTTCGATTTCAGCCGGGCAAGTGGAATGGACTGTGGCCATGGAACGATCGCAGAAAGGTAGTTTACAAGTAAGTATTCCTGTCGATGACAGCGCCGACTACGACGACTACGACGTCTACTGATAGAAGATGACGAAGACTCACTACTGACTTCGTGGGCACGGCTGAAAATAGCCCCTGATGCGGTAACGAATGCGGAACTGACGAAGAGGGGTCGTTTGGCAACGGTCCCTTGCCAATTGGTGAAAACAAATACATTGTTGATGGACAAATGCATTGGTTTTGCCTAAAGGAAGGCGTAGGTACTTATGTTTTCGTTTTTGTAATTGCATTTTTTTAGGGAATCCAACTGTTACATGGTACCAAGTGTAGCGGAAGAGAAACGTGATCGAGAACTGAAGCTTCGCGTCTCGGAAGCCGAATACAAACAACACCTGGAGAATGAGAAGGCAGAGGCTGATAAGAAAGTTGAGAAACAGCGGCTGGAAGAAGAACGGAAAGCCGAAGAGGAACGACGGGCCGAGGAGGAGGCTTTCTTCGCCAAATTCGAAGCTGAACAGAAACGATTACAAGAACAGGACCCGCAAAAGGTTGAAGAAGCCGACCAGTACATCGAAGAACTTATGGAGCAACAGGAGGAGCTGCTAACGGCGACTGAAGAGGGCGAGGTGAGTACCGAAGTCCTGGAGGTAGAAGCTGTGCAAGAATCGCACCAAGAGGAAGATGCTGCAGAGTAAGATAATCGTATCCGTAATCTCCCTAGGCTTAAGTAACTGAACATTCGCGCAATGTTTGATATTTACATGTAAATAATAAACATATTTACCATTTATTTTGCAAATAAACACTATTTTGTATTCCACATAAGTCCCTCGAATTCCCTTCCGAACCGAACCATCATATCCCTGAAATCCGTCGATAGTTTTGACTCGACAGAAGTACGAAGTGACGGGAGGAAGAGAGACAAGAGTGCAAGTGTAGTTCTAAATTTATCACCGATTGATCGCGAATTGAACTCATCGCGGTAGGCGAGAGAGGCACAAGGAAGCACGTTGTCCCCGTTACCGACCGACACGAGGTGGCGGCAGAAAACGAGTACTGGCTGCATCAAGTGTCTGGCGACTAGTGACGATTGTACGATCAGATATTCTTTGCATACGGGACGATTAACACACGAATCGTGATTGTGCTCCATCGGAGTTGATTCTGTCCATTTTCCTGGTGAAAGTTTAGAGAGAGTGCCCTCTAGAGGGGTCGTTGGACTTGGATCGATTTTGTGGATTTAGTGTTCTTAGAGGTCGCAACATTTGAAGACTCATAACCCGTGGAATCAGTGCACAGGCTAACTAGGACACGCGAATACGTAATCGCATTCATTTGTGTGTGTGTGAAAAGTCAGACCGTCGAAATGCCCGAATTTGTGATCGAAAAACGCAATATTCCAGTGCTTACGATCGCTTCCAAAAGTGGTGACAGCGCAGGCGGTAGCAGCGGTCATGGAAGCGGTGAAAATGCACTCGGATTCCGGATTACCGGTGGAGCCGATTTCGAAATGCCAATCACGGTGTTTCAGGTGAGAGGAACTGCGACGGACGACGAACTTCGCCAAAATAGTACGGGAGCATCGTCGGTCGGTCGGTTATCATCTGGTAGACGTGCGAAAATTTACGGGAAGATGCTGATCCGTGTAAAAATAGCCTTGGGATCCGACGTCGTTTCGCTGTCGGCCGCATCTGTCGTCTGTCTTATTGCACGAATGATGCGTGTTGTTCGCAGCATCACCACGCATCTGTAACGTATATTCGAGTGATTTAAATGCGCGTCGCGCATAACCTAGGATCATGTGAAAGTGGTTGAGATTCGTGAGAAATTGTGTGCAAGGTTGTGTACAAGTTAATATGCTTTGCGAGGCGCGTGCGCTGTGCGACGATTGTCAAGCTGGATGGATTAGGAAAAATATGGATTAGCAGTTTTATCAGGATGAAGTTGGACGATTGTTTACTTTTAATCACGAAATCATGAAATTTTGTCTTTATACATCTACTGTATTGGGGTTTCTATTTTTATCTTGCGTGGGCTAATACTCGATTCAAACAAGAATTTCAAATTTCATCAACTCGTTAATTCAATTAAACTGTTTTGAGATGAGAATATTTTAGTTTTAATCAAGCAAAAAATAAATCGAATGGAAAAGCCATTGTTTTCCTTGACAGTTATGTCATCCAATAGTTATTCTTACTAATTTCGTAAACTTAAATACAAATTGAATCTATCTTCAAGATATCATCGGTTTTCCGCAGAAATCTTATCAAAACGGCCATAGTAAAATGTATCCCCTTTCCCAGAAAATAAGCTTGAATATCCTGATCCCCAGTAAGCCTGCCGAAAGATTCTGTACAACAGGCTTCTCTATAATTTATCTGTATGAGCTATTTGCGAGTGCTCATCATGACCAATCCATCAATTAACCGATTATATCCTTTGAAGACTTTATTACTTGTCATTTCCGAGCATTCGAAATACTATTCGGAATCGGAATTTGCACCCAATTTTGGTGGTAATTCGTTGTAAAATCCACAAAAGTCTCAATGCTGGGAGCCACCTCATTTCGAACAAGTCAGCGTTTTCCGGAAAATCTAGAGGCTGTAAAAAACTAAGAGAACCATTCGTTATTCGGGAATGAAACGAAAAGGCAATTACCACAACTTGAAGTAATTATCAGCATCCGAAGTGAGCAACACAACTTTCTGTCCGGCGCCAGCATCAGCCGCACCAAACAGGGCCACTTTTTGGCTCATAAATATATACTCAATAAAGTTGATTTTACTCATTATTTGGTATTATCAAGTAGCGTGTAGCGTTTTGGAACGGTATTTTTCTTGTTCCAAACGCTATTCTGAAGTAACTCATTTTTGAGGCAAATTTCACTCAGTCTGGTCAAAAGGGCACTTACCCAGAAATGGATAAGCACAACTTTACTCAAATATGAGTAAACGTGCCTGTGGGAGAATCTGAGTAAAGTTTACTCAGAGATTGACTGTTATTGAATGGGTAAACTTTACTCATTTTGATTGAACGGAATGCGGTAGTGTGCGTTAATGCTTCAATAATTATTTTTTTAAGATGAATGTGAAGAAACATGACAAAATCAGTTTTGCATATATTTAATTAATTGAGTATACAAAGCATAAAGTTGTTTCAATATTTTCAGCTTGAATAGCTTACTTAAAACTGAAACAAACATCATTCATCCACTTCAAAACTCCTTCAAAATAAATCCAGCAAATGATCTATAATGTTGCACAAATGTATGGATAAATCCAAATTGCTGGAATTCAAATTCCCGAGATGCGGTGCTGTATGCTGGAATAATTTTTCATTAATTCACTGGAATAAAATAAATAGACATATAAAAAACCACTTACCAAGATGTTGCTGATACCTTCCGAAACCCAGATTGTCTACGTTGGTGTGTATTCGCAAAGGAGCCTGCATAATTCTTCGAGCAAAATTCGCACAGGAACGGTGTTTGATTTTATGTCGCACGAGAGGGAAATTTTTTATCGCACTCGTCGCATGGAAGATTGAAGTGGACGGTGATGTGGCTAAGCGACTCCATTTTCACTTATTCAATTTTAATTGCGCAAAAATCTCCCGCTGTCCGCCATTTTCAACTAGGAAAAAAATGCTATCATACTCATCGAAGGAAAACCAGATTACCCATTTTTTGACAACTCCATACTGCTAGCAAAAATGAGCGCAATCTACTCAGCCACTGGGTAAATTCGAAATAGCGTGCAAATTGCTGCATGAATAGATCAACACATATACCAGATTTAGGGCACCTCCAATCTTGATGGATATCTTCTCTATATATATAAAAATGAATGTTTGTTTTTTAGTGACGCTAAAATTCGAGAACGGCTGGACCAATCGTGACGGTGTCTTCGGATGATTTATTCCTTTTTGCCTAACAAAGGTTTAGAAAAAAAGGAAAGTTGGAAAATGTTCAAGGAAAAGCCAGAAAATTTTCGAAAAAAAAAAAAATAATAATAAATTCAATTCTGACATACGAATGTTATCCAACTAACACTACCAACATCGACTCACGATTAAGCCATCAACATACATTGGCAGTGCAAGGCACATGCACGAGTACTTGCAGGATACGATGATATCCGGAACAATGGACAGTCAGATTTGTTTGTTACATTCACTTGCAATCCAAAATGGCCACAGATAACGGAATTATTGCATCCCGGTCATTCAGCAAGCGATCGTCACGACGTCACAGCACGAGTGTTCAAACAACATCTACAATGTTTGGTGGTCTTTATCTGTTAGATGCTGGGTGTTCCAATGTGCCAATGTGACAATTTCCGATTTCGTTGGATAACTGTCGGATGCTCAAGGGCAGTGCTAATATCGTCATTGGTACCACGAACAGGAAAGTGGTACCTCGGTGTGCTCACACCACTCAAAACTCTTACTCAGACCGGCCGGCTAAACACGTCAAGATGGTGTGTTAGCAAGCGATATCCGGGAATGAGATCAAGGAATCTTCATTCAAATAGCTCAACTACAAAACTATAGTTCAAGAAATTTTCTGATTAACTGTATAATTTGCATCTCATGCAAGCTTACTCTAAGTACATACATTAATCATCTCGTTCTTCGCTCTTCGTGTCGTTGGGGGCCCCGTTATGCTGCATGCTGCTTGCTGTTGTGCCGATGCACCGTGGTCTATTGCGCGAGAATGTTGTCTCGAAGAATTAGCATCGCGTCACTCCTCTCTGTTGCACCGCATGCATCTCTCGCAGAAATACTATCGTCACACTCCACTCGGGCCTCTGTCGTGCTACGACGATGATGTTTCAGGGTCGCGTCACTCTCCTGTGTTGCACAGAGTGCAACCGTCGCAGATTTACTACCGTCGCTCGAGGTGCACTCGTAGGCCTCTGTCGCACGACGACGTCTGGTTGCGCCGTCTCTACTCGTCACACCACAGATGCGAATCTCGCCTTGCCGTCGGATAGCTTCGAGGGAATGTCGTCGTCTTGCCACTCAAATGTTTCGCGATGCCCAGATGCGACGAGGTGACCAGGTCCGGGAATGTCAGCAAGACCGAATTCCACCACCGCACGCGCCGTGTGAGGAATGACCGAGCCTGTAAATAAAGGCCCTCTGTTGAAGGCCTTTTCGCTTCGGCTGTTCAGCTTGCCGCTATTCTGGGTCAGAAACGATTGCGATCGCTAATAGTACGTCCCGGTTGATTGTGCTCATGAAACAATGGCAATGGTGATGTCTTGTGTGGAATGCGTGGATATGCCTCGGGTTTCAATAGTGCATGCAAGAAACTATCTGGCGGAATTCTCCAGCCGCCCTGCACGTGGTCTGGTGAAAAGATGTCCGTTTTCCTCTTAATCCGTAATAATTGATCAAGCACTAATCACTGCATATTCGGCCGCAAGCCCACCATTAAAATTAGCATGCACTTCTGCCCACTTCTTAGGAGGTTTAATCGCAATGTAGCCAATTGCGAACCACACGCTAGGAATCAAAAGTACAATTGCCGTTCTATTGAAACGATTTTTTGCCAATTGTTGAGTGGCAGAAAAGAGGTTTGCCGCAAGAATACATTCTTCTTTGGATGGTGGACAAGATTACACCAGATCAAATTGATAACATAATATTTGCGGAAATTCCTGATCCTGAGATAGATCCAGAGTTATACGAAGTGGTGAAGACCAGTATGGCTCATGAACCTTGCGGACACTACAATCCCAATTCGGTTTGTATGTCTGACAATAAATGCACGGAGCGCTATCCACGTGCTTTTCTTTCGGAAACGCAAACTGAAAATGATGGATATCCACTCTATCGGCGTCGCTCACCAGATGACAATGGCAGAACATTCATCACTCAATTTAGAGGAGCAAAAATCAAAGTTGACAATACATGGATCGTACCATATTCGCCAATATTGTCTAAGACATTCAAAACACATATCAATGTTGAGTATTGCAGTACGGTGAACTCGATCAAATACGTTTGTAAAGGGTGTTTCGATCAAAATTTAATCGACTGAAACTTGACACATTTCCTTTCATCGTGCGTTACAAAATTTTGCACACCCCTCATTTTGAAGATATGTGCGTGTAGCATCATGCTGCTTTTTTGATTTTCAGATTAGCACTTCAGTTATCAAAATGTCGTCGAAGGAAGAGAAGCAACGCATCAAAATTTTGACGTACATGGCGAAAATCCAAACTACTCTCACGCCAAGTTGGCGAAATTGTTGAATGTGGCTAAATCAACTGTTACCAACGTATTAAAAGTGTTCGGTGAACGTTTGTTGACAGCCAGAAAAGCTGGATCGGGGGGAAATCGAAAGCCGGAGGCCACATCGACGAGAAAAAGAGTTGCCCGCTGTTTCGAGCGGAACCCCAACCTCTCCTTCCGAGATGTCGCAAAAAAGCTGGGAGTGGCGCCTTCAACCGTGAATAGAGCTAGGAAACGAGCTGGACTGTCGACTTACAAGAAAGTGGTGACTCCAAATCGCGACGATAATCAAAACAATTCGGCCAAAGCACGATCGCGAAAGTTGTACACGACGATGCTGACGAAGTTTGATTGCGTGGTACAGGACTTACGTCAAGGCAGACTTTAAACAGCTTTCTGGACATATACGGCAACCGGACGGGGAAAGGTGGCAGATATTTTCAAGCACATTAAACTGTCAAAGTTCACGAAGAAATATCTGGTGTGGCAGGCCATCTGTACCTGTGACTTGGAGAGCAACGTTTATATTGCGACCGGAACCGTCAACCAGGAAATTTATCTGAGCGAGTGCCTACAAAAACGTCTACTGCCTTTCCTGAAGCGACACAATTGTTCCGTTCTATTTTGGCCGGATTTGGCATCTTGCCATTACGGAAAAATGGCCATGGAGTGGTATGCTGCTAACATCGTTCAAGTGGTGCCCAAGGATAAGAACCCTCCCAACACGCCAGAGCTCCTCCCAACTGAACAATATTGGGCCATCGTCAAGCGGAACCTTAAGAAGACTCAAAAAGCTGTTGTGAGCGAGAAACAGTTCAAGGCAAACTGGCGTTCTGCGGCGAATAAAGTGGATCTTATGGCAGGTGTTAAACTAAAGACCCGTCAATTCGCATTCGGTAAAAAGGAAACTTAGCTGAATATTTCTCCTGTATTCTTTATTAACTGAATTTGAAAAAGAAAAAGAATTTGACTTATTAATAAAAACTTTGATCGACTCACACACATTACTGTTTAACCAAATTTTGATCGGAACACCCTTTCAGCACGTCACCAAAGAAAGCGACATGGCGATTATTGGACTTGAACGAGATAAGATCAGCAAGTATCAAATGGATCGATACGCGAACTGCAATGAAGCGCTCTGGAAAATATTTTTTCTTGCAATTCATGAACGTTTTCCGACTGTTGTGCATCTCGCAGTTCATTTGGAGAATGGCCAAAGAGTTTATTTTAACCCAGAGAATGCAGTACTTGCACCAGTGATCGGTTTGCGAGAACATTGGCTTATTCGGAAATGCCTTGATATTATACACGGAGTGCATTGTCGAATTTGAGTCATTGTGGACTGTGAATGATACCTTTTCAAGAAGCATTCCAGCAGTTACAATGGCTGTAACATGATAAGCATTGGAATCAAACGATGGGCGATGCGATAGCTGCTTCACATGCCCCTGAATTTCGTACACTTTTTGCGATGATCATTTCGACATGTCAGCCTTCAAATCCACGTCAATTATGGGATACGTACAAAAATGACATCGCCGAAGACATTTTACATCGCATTCGAGTGGCAACAAGGAATTTCGAATTGCAAATGAACGGTGACATTTACAATGAAGCATTGGTGTTGATTGAAGATTTGTGTTTGCTTATGAGTGGCAAACTATTGACTGAAATTCATTTGCCAGAGCCAAATCGTCAAACCAGAGATGTACTTAATTGTGAATTGGAACGTGTGCGTGCATACGACAGAATAACTTTGAAACAACAAGTACAAAGAAATGTCCCATTATTGAATGAACAGCAAAAGAGTGCGTTTGATGAATGGATGAAGGCTGTCGATGATGGAAACGGTGGGCTATTTTTTTCTTGATGCGCCCGGCGGTACTGGGAAAACGTTCCTGATATCATTGATTTTGGCAGTAATACGATCTCAAAATGGCATTGCGTTGGATCTCGCATCTACTGTAATTGCTGCAACGCTACTGGAAGGTGGAAGAACGACACATTCGGCACCTTAGCTTCCGTTAAACATGCAAATCAATGAAACACCTGTTTGCAACATTTCAAAGCAATCACCTATGGCAAAAGTGTTGAAAATTTTTAAACTGATGGGATGAGTGCACAATGGCTCACAAACTGTCTCTTAAAGCATTTGACAGCACATTGAAAGATCTGAAGAATAATAATCGTTGCTCTGGTGGCGTAATGATGTCGCCTGTCAGCGACTTCAACGAACGATGAACTCATCACGAATGTTTATCCAAGCATTGGCCAAAATTATCGTAACTACGATTGGTTGAGTGCACGCGCAATTTTAGCTGCCAAAAATACCGATGTTAATGACTTAACCTGAACGATTCAAAATCAAATTCCGGGAGATTTGCGCCCATACAAATCGATCGATCGTGTTGAAAATGAAGCCGAAGCCGTGAATTATCCAGTGGAATTCCTAAATTCTTAGAATTTGCCTGGCATGCCGCCGCATCATTTGCGTCTCAAAGTTGGATCTGTCATTATTATGCTTAGCAATCTTCATGCGCCAAAACTGTGACTGTGACTGGATTGTGACGCAGCTATCGAACAATGTGATAGTAGCAAGAATTTTGGAAGGGGCTTACAAAGGGGCAGAATGTTTAATTCCGTTGAGTTCCAACGATTTGCCATTTCAGTTTGAACGTGTTCATTTTCCAGTGAAACTTGCATTTGCGATGACAATCAACAAGTCACAAGTACAGTCGCTGGAAGTGTGTGGCATAAATCTGGAAATGCAATGTTTTTCACACGGCCAACTATACGTGGCGTGTTCACGAGTTGGAAACCATCTTCTCTGTACATTTACGCACCGGAACAGAAAACGAAAAATGTTGTTTATCAAGTTGCGTTACATTGAAAACAAAAGAAATGTAGAAAAATCACAAATAAATGATTTTCAACACAATGAATTCAAATTTCTTTTCTTTCAAGTAAGCTAACCTCAAGAAAAACCCAATTTGCCACAATCAGTCAACTGACATCTTCAATTCAGATGCCAGCGCTAAATTGTCGCAATGAAAATGCACATTGTTGTTTTGGAATGTTTCTTTATGATATCTTACAGCACCGTAATCAACACAAGTCAGTCCGGCAAGACATCATACAGAAATCAACCTGTTTTCATGCGTTGGAACTGCCAAAAAATGACCTCAGTATTCCTACATAATACTCCAATTAAAATGGCCAATGATCACATCAACAATTTGAAATGACTGCCTGTTGTCATACTTTTCAGAATCAAAATTGAAAATATCCAAATTCTCCAGTATGACAATTGACAGTCAATTTAAGATTGACTACAAAGAACATTCACGCGATTTTTTAAAAAAAACGTTGTAAATATCAAAAACCAATTTATTGTCTGAATCGATTTTTAAGCAATTGCATGCGATAAATAAATATTGGACGGGACGAAGTCCGTCGGGTCAGCCAGTTCTGATCTAAAATTGGTCCGTTTAAAAAATTTAGATCATCTAATTTTAGATCAAAAAAAGGAATATTGCACCGCTGATCTATTTACTTTGATCTATACGCAAAAAAAAATGGCAACCCGATCAAACGGAACGTCGTCATGTTTAATTTTTTTTAGTCGTTTGAGCTTTTCATATTTTGCTTCACCTGTACAAAAAGCAAATTTTGTTTATTAATTGAATAATTTAGTTTTTGATTGAATTTATTCGAAGTTTATCTTTGACAATAAAAGACGCCGTAGTTTCCCAGACCAAAATTTCTACCCAAATCGACATCAAAACCTGTTAGAGCAACCACTTTTATCAGCTGCCTAGTAATGTTAACTACGGCAGCAATATTGGTGCAGCAAACAGGATTCTCAAATCATCTCTAAATAGCAGTGGATCTGATTCTTGCAAGAACACGACGTTCGACGGTTCCAATAACTCCGGAAGCTCAAGCAATATAAGTCAGTGCAGATGCCTCCACCGGAAGCATCTACAGCTATTCCTCCAGTAACATGCAATCATAACATCCGACTATTGATGAATACAAGATACATCAGTACCTGCTGCGCCTGCTCAAGTCAATCACGCCCGTTTTGACGATGATCATTGAGAGTCCTTCGCTGACGAAAGTCATGGTTTCAGCCGCACGTGATCAATTCTTTGCAGGGTAATCCATTTTTTGAACCGTCTCTACATAGTGTATACAGCAAATTCTGCAGCAGCACCTTCGTCGGCAACTGCAGTTTGAACCTGATTCTTTTTCTCAGCATCTCCGAGGTCCTCATCTTAGTTATCCAGAAAGTTATCCAAAGATATATTTTGCACATCCGCTTTTTTCTTGCTGCCCGTCGATTTAATTTTGCTTATTTTATTTACTGACGGCTTTGACACATCAACACGATTCTTTTTATTTTCTAAAACATTGTTGCCAGCACTACTACAGAAAATAGATCAAGGTAAAAAAGTGATCCAAAACATGCATCATTTGAATCAGTTTTCTTGGGAGATGCAAAAATTTAAATCAGATTGTGGTATAAAAGGCAATATAGAACGCCGCGGTGCAAGCATTTAGATCACTTCAGATCTAAATATTTAGATCTATACCAGTTTCCCATCAGGATTCGAGGTGCCCTTAAAATGATGCAAAATAGATCCCTTAGGGCATCTTCAGCGGCGGTCTATTTTTAGATCAACTTTATACCTGATTTGCATCAGCGAAACTTGAATAAAACCAGCTGAAATAGACCAACTTTGCGTTGTATTTCTTGTTCTTAAACCCGCCAACACCTGCCATCCTGTCGATCATTCAACATCAGAGATCAGAATTTCTTTTTTCAGAGATCGCAGATTTTTCACAAACATTTTGCCATTGATTGGTTTGACCAAATATTTTTTAATGCCAGTAGTGCCTCGTTAGCTGACGACAAGGTCCAAATACTTGTTCTTTCGTTTGGCTGAAGGTGCGTGTGTGAAAACAAGCATTTAATTAAAACCAACCAGATATTAGATACACTACAAGGAATACTTGTTCTTTCATTTGGCTGAAGGTGCGTGTGTGAAAACAAGCATTTAATTAAAACGATATTAGATAATGCTGATTTGTAGTTTGGCAGGTCCTGGATGACGCCCCAAAGTCGACCGTGATTTCCGTTACGGTCATCAGAAGCTGTTCCAGGACTACTTTAGTGACACGCAAACCTACAACAAGAAGCACTTTTTGCGTTTCCGCATGCCAAGGGAGGTGTTCCTGGACATTATGCGACAACAAGAGTCAACTAGAGGCTTCTCCAAAATTTATCTGTATGAGCTATTTGCAAGTGCTTATCATGACCAATCTATCGATAAACCCATTGTTTACTTTGAAGACTTCATTACATTTCATTTTCGAGCAAGCGAAATACTATTCGGAATTTTGGAACCTCCCCATTTCGATCTAGTCAGCATTTTCCGGAAAATGCAGTTGCTGTAAAAAAACTAAGACAAGCATTCGTTATTTAGGAATGAAACGAAAAAGCAAGTCACTAGCACTGGCTTTGTCCGCCGCCAGCATCACACGCAGCAACTACGGTTACTTTTCGGCTCACAAATATACCTCAGAATATACTCAATGAAATTGAGTTATTGTTTAGTAAAAGCTGAAATTTTACTCAATAATTGGTATTATCAAATAGCGTGTAGTTTTTTGGAACGGTATTTTTCTTGTTCCAAATTGCTGCATGAATAGATCAAAACAAATACCAGATTTAAAATCATGCAAAATAGATCCGGTATAAAACAAAATTTACAACACCGGTGCAACGATGTTTTGCGTTTGGTCTAAACAAAATAATTACAAATCGCGATTTGGACCACCGTTGAAGATGCCCTAAGCCTTCGATAAAGTCGTCATTCAGCACACTTATGGCATCTTTGTTCTGTTTGTGTAGCTGAGTGCTAAATGTACGACAGCTGTGATGTAGCAACGTCAAGGTAGCATGTCGATGTCAACAAATTCTTCCGTCTAAATGAAGTTGAAAGATAAAAAAAATAGTTCCGAAATCAGGCGTTGTTTTTTATGCAGTTTATGCTCAGCTGGTTGAACAAATGGCATTTGAACAGAATTTTTTTTTGTGAAATTTATAATATTCTATCGTTAAAAATTAAACAATGATGTTGCTGCTGCAGCAGCAGTAGATCTGGCCGCACTCGTTACCACCGATCATAAGTGATTATTGCTATGAGGCATCTGCAACATAACTGTCAGATCAGAATGTGCATGTATTGTCTTTATTATAATTTGCTATCCTATTGAAATCCTAATCCTAAAGAATTTGTAAGCCGTAAAGACGGGCATTGAATTTATTGTGCTAATTATAATGAGTATTCGCAATATTACAACGGGTAATTGCTAGGACAAGGCCGCTGAAAGTTTCTGCAACATTCGAAGTTTGTCGGGATTGACTTTTTGTTAGAGAAAACTGAATTGTATGTCCGGTATGAAATTGGTTTCTACTAAATCTAACAACTTTTATTAATTTTAGTTTTGAAGCACTCAAATCGATTCCGACAGATGTTAACGCTAGACCAAGACTCCCACCGCCCCCTGTCACAAATTGTCACAAAACTCAGATCCCCCTCCCTCTCCCTAAACATGGACGTAATTTATGAACGTTCCCTTGCGCCGATCATCACAGATCACAGATTCATCTTTGATAACGCATATCGTCTCCATTATAAACTCATATACGTTGTTATACGCTGTATGCGAACCTGCTTTCCAGCTCTCATTGGGAACAGTCATAAATCAGGTTCTCGAATCCTTAATCAAATGTAACGCAATAAAATCAGCGGATTTTAATTGATCCCATTTCAAAGCATCCAAACGAGCTCCGGTTACACAACGTTCAAGTTCACATCGTGAAACGCACGACAAATTTCGAAACAGATGGTGTGATGTGACACTTCTCATTAGAGTAAGTGAACTCTCCGGCACTTGTGAATGGCCGTCCTCTCAGAATGTGCCGGGACGCCAATCGAACGCGACAGTGTTTATGATTTAAATTTAGACGCCATTCCATTTCCAACAGCAGCTGACAGTCGACGGCAAACGCGTGAGCTGGTCTCGACTGGTTGGTGTCATAACTTTGAGACAATTGAATGAACTACCCAAGGGAATGTTTTGCTCCACTGGATCAATATAAATCTTATTTATTATTTTGACATAACTGACCGCAGTATATCACAGTATGTTATATAGGACCGTTAATATACAGCAGCGCCAAAAACATGCTGTGGTGGGTTCCGAACGGACCATCTTGGTTGATCAATTGCGGAATTTTTGCCCACCCTAATAAAAATGGCAAACGGAATTGTTGATTAAACAATTCAAATGGATTAAACCGTGCAGCACTGACTGCTTGACGTCACACGCTGTTCGATTGAATTTCTGACTCTTGGTGGTTCCGAATCGTGTCTCGTGCCTCGCTGTATTGGTGAGCCCCCCTTGATAATTATTGTAGGGGTTTTGCCGATCGCCGAATGCACAGTAACAGTTGATGAGCAGCAGGAACTTTATTTTAAAAATATGAAAATCCGAACAACAGTCAAAATATAAGCAGAAAAAAATACGACGACGATGATGATGATGATGATGATGATGATGGTAGCAGGCCCAGGGCAGCGATCTGATATCCGAATGTCGCCCTCGCGTTTCAGTCTTGCTTCTATTGTTCAGCTGTAAACTGACACCGTTCTGATCCGCTAATCCGCGCGCGCTCGTGCTTGAAGAATTTTTATTTTCCACCGGCGGGATTTTCCCTGAGAGCTTCCGAAATGGCTCTGGAGGAACCGAAATTGGCTCCGGAGGCTTCCGGTGCCACCGACGAGCAGTACGAAGAATCGATGACCCACGACAGACCGACGAAACGCGACGATGCTCCCGACTATTACAAACGGCCCAAGTTCAAGCGCAACATTATCCCCTTCGAAACGGACGATTTATCGGTGCGGGTCATTCGTGAACGTTTTCTCATTCCGAGCCAGGTCAAGGAGAGCAGCCCGGCGGCAAAGGCTGGACTGAATCTGGGCGATCAGATCGTCACGATCAACGGGGCCGATGCATCGGCGATGCGTCTGGCCACGGCCGAATCCGTCATCAAGCAGGCCGGCGAGCAGCTCCATCTAGTGGTGACCAAGTAATTATTATTTTCATTTATCACGTATTTTATTTTCTAATTTGAGTTTATGGAGTGCTTGCGGAAGGGCAGCGTGTGTTGCATGACTGGAATGTGAAGTGAAGGATCGCAATTTGCGTTTGAGTTGTTGAGTGATGATGGACTGAGATAATATGCTCGAGAAAAATGGCTCCCGAGCAGAATTGCGATCGTGTGTGACAAGTGGGATTTATTTTTAAAATATTTCATATCAAGTTTCGGACGAATTCGTGATTGCGTAGCATTTAGTGTGAATTGAACGGATGAAATGCTTGCTGGGATTTGAGTTGCGAAGCCAGACGCGCTTTTAATTGGAATGAATTTGGTGGCCTACTTTGGCGGAGGCTACCGAAGGGAGGAAGGATTGCCCTACTAACGAAAGAGATATCTATATTTATGTTTTAAAATAAGTGTTCAACGGTATGTTATAGCAAGAAAGACAGTTTGTTTTGGTAATATGTTTATTAAAAGTCAGGATTATACACACATTTCCAAATTTATTTTCAGCTTAAATTTTTAACCTCAACGGAAAAAAGAAACTGCATTATTACAGAAAATAATATGGCAAGTTTTATTTTTTTTTTTGATTTTAAAAGGAAACATGCAATAGCCTGAATGATGGATTTTGGTCAAATTCAAAGATTGTTTATAGGCACCTAGGTGATTTCATTCTTCCAAATGCACACAGAGAAAATAATGAATTTTAATATACGCGTAAAATTTGCCCAAAGTAAACGTAAACAACGAAATTGTTTTCAATCTTTCAAAAGGCTTCATTGAAGCGGCATCTCGCGACATCAAACTGGTATAGATCTAAATATTTAGATTTGTAGTGATCTAAATTTATGCATCTTCCAAGAAAACTGATCCAAATGATGTTTTGGATCACTTATTTGCCTTGATCTATTTTCTGTAGTAGTGCAGGCAACAATGCTAGAATAAAAAAAAACTATAAGGGACAGCCCAATGGGGTTGTACGCAAAGGTGACGTAGGACTACGTAGCAATGTGTAATCTAGATCGCTTCAAAAGGGAGGCCGAAATTGTTTTCGTTCAAAACCTTGCAATACGCTCGTGAATTTCGTATTCTGGATTGCACTCCCATACAATAAACGTCTTACTCTTTTGGGACACTTTTACCCTAAGGGACGGGCTTTCACCACCAATTGTATACGGTTTCTACAAGCAGGACCTAGTGACTAACTTTTTATTGAATAGGTCACTATTTCAAAGGCAGTCACTAAAAAGTCACTATTGTCACCGAAAAGTCACAAAAGTCACTATTTTCCAAAAATTGGTCACGAAAGTCAGCAAAGTTGTTTTTACTTTTTTTATTATTCGAATATCATTTCAATTCAGACAAACAAATCCTGAACTAATTATTGGTGTTTGGTTCAGTTTTAGAACCGTATCGGGAAATGCACTTTCCACCCTGAATTGTTGCAGAAAACTAATCCTTATGACTGCCTTGTTTCGGAGTAGGCCAGAAAACAGCGATAACGAAGTGTTCTGTACAATTTGCGGTAAGGCCTTAACAATATCCAGGCTTTTTCAGACTTTGAAGCAGCACGCAAATATTGGGAGGCATAAGAAGGGAAGGATGGTTCTTCCTGCTCCAAGTCAACTGTGGCTGTGTCGTGATCGCGAATCAAAATCGATCGGCAACGAGTTACCCTCCTCATCTGGTGCGTGGATTTCTCAAGTGCAGCTCTTAAGTACACGAGATGCAGGAACTAAGGCTGAATTGATATGGCTATTGAAATGTATTGCATCTGATTTTCCGGCTGCATCCTGTCATGGAATTTGAGATATGTACATTTTGTTTCCGAATGCGGTGCCTGCAGATTTTTCATTGAGCAGAACTAAGGCTCTTTATTTAGTGACTGTTGCTTTAGCACTTTTTCCGGGAGATTACGCTGAAAAATATGCGCGTAATTCTCTGTACATCTACTGGTCAACGTCGAAGTCGCAGATTGTTACAACGCATCTTCAAACGTTCTTCATCCTTAATAAGTTGAATGATGCTTTGAAGAATGCTGTTGCTGTATTACTGCAGAAAATCTTCTCATGCTGAGGCAGTTAAGGCCATCACGACTAGAAAAGTTTGAGAAAATACAGCACGAGCTTGGATTGCCGTCATACCGTTTCATTAAACTCGTCACATCAAGGTGATTATCTCTGCCAGAGCAGAAAGAATTATTGACCAGTGGCCTGTACTAGTTAATTATTTCACGGTTCATATTCCCAAGAAACGTGTTCCGATAACGAAGACTACGTCGTATTCAAGAATCGTAAGATAACCCGAGTATGAAAGCGGAGCTGTTGTTCGTGATATCAAGTGCTGGCATTTTCACTCGATTTACAGGTCAGTACTTTTTTTTTACCATCCACTAGTGTTAGTTTGCGTAGGTGGTTAAGCTGAAACTGAGTTAAAAAAAAAAAAAAAAAAAAAACGGTGGTGGATAGAAACATCGTTGGTCAACAAAATCGTTGAGTACAGGTTTAAATAAAATACCGTGGACCCCCGTTAGTTTGAAAAACCGAAATTGAAAACACTCGGCGTTCAAAGTGAATGTCTGCAACAAGTTTCAGTACGGTAGTGCATAAAGCGATTTCGCAACTTAGCTGTTCAAACTAACCGGGGTCCACGATATGACATGGTATGTATCGGAAACTAAACTATGTGAAAGCTGAAATGCTTAGGCTAAGTGTTATAAACCCTAGTAATTTCATTCTTCTGTGACAAATTGCCCAGCACCAAATTTGCAGTCCTAAAACCTGCATTATTTTTTAAATTATAAATTTGATGCATTCAGAACTCGAAATTTGTGTTCGTCCTATCAACGTAAAGCTTGCTTCAGATAGAATTGGAACAAAAACAATTGCCTGTATTTCAGTTATTTATTATTGAATTCAAGATCTTTTTTTATACAAATGTAGCGTTTTCTTTATACTTTTAAGAAAAAATACGGATAAAATTATTCGTCACGGTTTCGAAGGAATTCTCGAATTTTTCCTGTAACACGGCTCATTAGGCGGCGCATACCTTCTTCGTCCATCGTTTTAGCTATCTTATTCCACCAGGTCTTCATCTGATTGATGTCTTTGACAACCTTTCCCTTTGCTTTGAGTCTCCTCTTCATGATTGCCCAGTATTTCTCAATAGGGTGGAACTGGGGGCAGTTGGGTGGGTTAAGGTTTTTCGGAACAACCTGGACCCCTTTCTCTGCATACCATTCTTGAACGACTTTGCTGTAATGACAGCTTGCCAAATCTGGCCAAAACATTACGAGATGGTCGTGGGATCGAATGAACGGCAAAATTCGTTTTTGGAGACACTCTTTTTGGTATAGTTCCGACGTCATTGTCTTATTTGTAACGAAAACTTTCGTTTTTTTGCCACAGCTGCAAATGCCCTGCCAAATCATGAATTTTCGTGCAAATTTGTCGGCAAAAACAAATTTAAATTTGGCTGGAACATCCCCCCGAGCCGTTGCCAAGTAAAATTTTTGACCTGGGATTTGCCCGAAGTCAGCCTTGACATAGGTTTCATCGTCCATCAGAAGACACCCGTCGAACTTGGTCAGCACCTGGTCGTATAGCTTCCACAGAATAGTGTGGTACGGATTTTGGCCACACTATTCTGTTTTATGGTCCGATTTGGCTGTTTGCTAGCTCGATACGACTTGATTCCTTCCCGGAGTCGAGTTCTCCTCACGGTACTATGGGCAGCACCGAATTTTCTGGCCAAATCACGGTCCGACAGATTGGGATTCCTCTTAATCGTCTTCAAAATCTTACCACGCAGTTTCCGATCGACAGTTCCACTCCGACGATTGGCTTGAGGCTTCCGAATCGTCGTCAATGTTTCCTTATACCGTTTGATAACGCACCATACGATATTTCTGGGCAATTTCAGCTGTTTAGCTAGCCTAGATGCAGACTACAATGGATTTTCCAAATAACTGTGCACATTTTTTTCCCTTCTTTCGGCTTCCATGTTGATTGTTTACAAAGTACAGTCGATTTGCGGAATGTCAAAAATACATACGTGAAGCTGACAAAATTCCCGATACGTGGGTGCCAAGAACTTCCAAATCCGTCCACCAGGAGCGCCACAATATGAGCAAAAGTTTGTTCCAATTCTAAATGAAGCAAGCCTTACTATCGTGACCAGACTAAGCAAAGCGGAAGTGTGGCCTGCTGAAGCAGTACTACGTCAGGATATATTTGACAATGTTGAGAACTTATTGCCTCCCGAAAATTTAATTATTGGGTATGAAATAATGGCGGAGTTGACTAAGTTGAAGGACAAGCTCAGCTTCTTGCATAAAGCAGAAAAACATTATATCTAGGAACTTTTTTCAATAGGGCGAATCTAACAATGAGAGATTCTCTCCTGTCTCGCTCTTTTTCATAATATGAATGAAAGAGAAAGTAATCAAAGAGAGACTCTCAATGTTAGATTCGCCCTAATGAAAAAAGTCCCTAGATATCGCTTCTTGTAAGCATATATTGAACGAATCAGGAATTTGAAATGCTTTGGTTAAGCATAGTCGGTGCATAAGTCTAACGAATTGAAAATCTAGCCGTAGTTCTAACGAGAGATCGCGAAGTCACTTCCGTTAGAAATCAAAACGGACTTGCTAATGAATGAGTGGAACCTGCTAAAATCAAATGAAATAGATATTTAAGACAGTGCAAAAGGGAGAATTGAGGACTATTGGAATCAGTTCTTTAGCATGACGACAACTAGTGGTGAAACTAAATATCCGCCGTTGTAATGGCAGCCTTGATGGCATCCCATGGAAATACAGATGTCAACGACAACCTTACCGACAATCGATCATCAATAAGGGTTATTCCGAGAGTCGAAGTGACGTTTGTCACTTGGTGAAGTGAGAAAAGTCACCTGCAGGGACGTGACTCTTCTGGGTAAATCAAATGGAGAGTCACGTCACTGCAGGTGACTTTTCTCATTTCACCAAGTAACAAACGTCACCTCGACTCTCGGAATAACCCTCAATTTGTGAGAGAACATTAAATTCGTTGATGGTGATGACTTCGGAAATGAGCCGCATCTATGGCTCATGATGGCTAACAAAGTTGGTCGACTAAATTGATCGCTCGGAAACAAGTGACTGGCAATTTTTTTTCGAAAGTACTTCTAAACGTATTATTTCAGTACATTTGCACTTAAGATGAGCAAATCGACCCACGAGCTATGTGGTTTATGAAATTAGTCCTAGATTTCTTGAAATATAGAAATAAATCTCCTTATTGAACTACTATCCCAGGGATATCTAAAAAAAATTTAGGACCAAACATCTTCGAAGTTCAAGATCATATTTCCCAGAAGTTAAGGAGAGAACATCCCAGTAAATCAGGAGAGGACGTCTCAGAGCTTCAGGAAGAAGTTTGTGGGACAGAACTACTTAGAAGTTTGGAACATTCCAGAGGTTTTGGAGTTTTACCAGAAAATCAAGATGGACTTCCCAGAGGTCCAGGAAAAAAAACTTTTCCGAAGTTCAGAAAGAAACTAACCAGGGAGGGCGCTATCTAAAATATCTCAAACATTCCGAAACAAACTTCCACAAAGCTCAGAACGTCCTAGAATTTCAGGAGAGAAATTCTCTGAAGTTAGGAAAGGACTTCTCAGAAGTTCCAAAAGAAACATCCAAAAAGTTTAGTTGGAACTTCCCCGAAATGCGAGAGCTTTCCCGAAGTTCAGAAGATAACATTTCAGAATTTCTCAAAGTTCTCAAAGTTCATGAAGAAACCTCTTCAAAGAACAGAAAAAAACTATCAAGAAGAATAGTCGGTACTTCCTAGTAGGTTGGGCAAGATTTTCTCAGACGTGCGGGAACAAACTTCCCCGAAGTTTAGAAACAAACTTCCCAAAAGTTCAGAAGAGGGAGGAAGAAACTTCCAAAAAATTGAAGGGAATTTTCCTAGAAATTCTACAGAGGACTTTCCCAAAGTTTCGGTGAAATTTTCTTCGAAGGTCAGGGTGGGACTTATCGGATGTTTAAATAGAATAAGCTCAGGAAAAAAACTTACCAGAGAGGGCACTACCTATAAGTTCATGAAGGAATTTCTCAAAAATTTCAAGAAATTTCTTTGAAGATCAGGAGAGGACTGTCTAGAAGTTCCGAACGAAATTTCCCAAAAGCTTAGTTGGAACTACTCATAAGTGCTAGAGAGTTTTTCTGAAGTTCAGAATGAGGCTTTTAGGTAGATACTTCTGAGAAAAACAGGAAGAAACTTTCTAGGGGGTACTTCCTAGTAGTTGAAGCAGGATCTTTTCAGAAATTCAGGAAACTTCCTCGAAGTTCAGAAGAAAACTTCTCGGAGGTTCCGAAGAGGACTTCTCAGAAGTTTTAGGAACAAACTTCCTAAAAATTTGAGAAGATTTTTCAAGAAATTCTGGAGAGAACTTTTCGGAATTTTGGAGAAATTTTCCTCGCATTTCAGGATAGGACTCACCAGAAATTTAGACAGTAACTAAGTTCAGGAAAAAACTAGTCAACTGTTCCTGGAAGGTTAGGTTGGGTTGTTAGATGTGAATTTAAAATCAGGAGTGACTGCAAGGAAGTTCATGAGGAAACTTGTTGAAATATCAGAGAACTTCTGAGAAAACTTCCCAGAATTTCAGCAAAGAGCTTTGTCGAAGATCAGGAAAGAGCTTCCCTGAAATTCAAAAGATAATCACTGACGAACAGAAAAAGCATTCTATGCAAAAATCATTCATATGACCATTATGATATGCATTGCTCATGACACCATATTAAAATAGGGTAAACACCATCTTCCCAACTGTTCACATCGTACTTTGGGCAAGGACCCAAACTCATGTAGGAATTACAATTGGTTTCCATCTCACCTCGTTTTAGAGATTTTATCGGTAAGGCAACTTCCCTGAAGTTTAGCAGAGAAATATAGAAAAAAAATTCAAAGAATCCTCCAAACATTCAAAAAAAATCCTCGATTCTGAAAAAAAATCCGCAAATAGGGTACCAGAAGCTTAGTAAAAAGGTTGAATGCTTTACCAGAAAGTCAGAGACCTTCGAGAAAAAATCGTTGAAGTAAGATCGATCAATGCATATCTATACAGCAACCTTTGAATGTTAAATGTTTAAAGCATTAATGCTGTCAATAGCTTCAGTATCAGCACGTATTGATTGGTGATAACAAGATAATAAGCCCTCTTCTGAATCATCTTTGAAATAGATATCGTCCCTTGTCCACATATTAATTAATAACTTCCTCGAAAAGTACGTCAAATCGCAACTTTGGAACAGCGTCCCAATGAGGTTTTCTGCATAACAAAAACATTTGAGTAATTAACAAAACAAGAGTGAAAAACGTAAATACTTATTCTTCGACTGTAGAAAATGACAGCTAAATTGATGAAAGTTCGAAATTACTGCATGATGTAATATTTCAAAGACATTTTGAAAAATTTCAACAATACAGTTAACAGTTGAGTTCCGTTGCCGACTCGATCAGTTTCAGTCGGCTTCTGTATTGTTCAATTTCGCTCGACTCGACAGTGACAAGTTGTAAGAATAAAACTGAACACTTGTGAACTCTTATTTAAAAACAATCTACAAAGTTAAGAAGGTGTAGAAACACACTTGCGTCGTTCGCGGTTTGATCGGAGAATGGCTGCTGCATGATGTTGACAGCTACTTGCACTGCTCGAAGGATCGGCAGTCAGTAGGGCGCTCAGATGGGTTTGGTGACCAAGGTGATTGGATGTTAAGGTGAGCATTCGATTTCTCCACAACTATTTGGTCACTATTTTCGACATTTTGGTCACTAAAGTCACTATTATTACATCAGATAACCGCTACCAGCCCTGTACAAGGCCCATGCGTGTACAACGTTGCCAAATGTGTAAATGTCGAAAACATTACGGTTTCGGAACACGAATGACATGACACAGCCCCCAGGACTGTCAACTCTCTTCTGGTTCTGGGGAACATCTACCGCCGCCACCTCACTTCATCATAAGCTGGTTTACTTGGTTACGGCTTTTGTTCGCTCGAAAACGGCATGTTTGGCTAGCTCTCTCTCGGCAGCAGCGGCGGTTTGAATTTCTCGCGACGTCATGGCCATCCGTCGATTCATTTAAGTTGACGAAGCTGTTCATAATGCTTTTCGCTTTGGAGGAAATGCCAGTATCTTGATGAGCACCCGTTAGATGTGCTGCTGTACGCTTTCTTCTTCCGAACCTTGCTGACCTTGTTTGGCGCTGCTGGAACTGCTTGACTTCTCGCTGGGGAAGCCTTCGTTGCGGCGCAACGAACGAACGGGATTAGATGCGTACGGCCCGAAAGTCAAACGAAGAATGAAGCGAAAATCGGGCCGAAATTTATTTTTCTCTTTCTGTGCTAGCAACGCAAGCTCCACCTCCATGCCATCATATCCGTACCAAATTTCCTCATTTTAACCGTGTGATTCTGGTGCAGAAACAACGCGTCGATGTCGTTTTCGTTGGAAATGTCTGGCCGTGAAAAAGGTGGAAAAGCCCTGAGGGCGAAACCAATGCCAGACTTGTGTTTCTCGTTGGCTGGCTGCAACGGTTTCTGCGGGAAGGCAAGTATGCTGATCGGGTTGGCAGAGGCACACTGGCTTATTTGGCAGCCGTGTTGGAGTACCTAGCGACGGAAATCTTGGACCTTACCTCTAATGCAGCCCGTGTCAACAAACGAATCCGTGTCATTCTGCGCTACTTGCAGCTGGTCATCCGGAATGACGAAGAGCTCAATTAGTGCGTGTGACAATCTCCCAGGATGGCGTCTCGTCGAACATTCACGCGGTACTCTCATCGAAGAACACTCGGAAGAAGCTGGAAGAGCAGCAGCAGCAGTAAGGAGAAAAGCTCGAAGGAGACCAAACCCAAATCAACCATCCTTTTCAGGTTGAGTGATATTTTCGAAAATTTTATAGGTGAAATGACCTCAACCTATCGCGTTGTAACGCGGACCCATCGGCTGCCCTAAAGACCGATTAAGGATGCGAAACCTTGGTGCTTTACCCTCCCCAAAGGTTTGGTGAAAATGTCTGCCCACATCATATCGCTCGGGCAGTACTTGAGCTTCATTACTCCTCTGTCAGATTGGACGAATGATAGCCAATCAAGGCCTTGTATACTACGGTAGCTTCGTCCTGCTACTCACCCAGGTCTTTGAGTAAGTGCTTCATCCATAGTTTATCTTGGCACGTCTTAGTGCCAACTATTCTGCTTCCATGCTCCTCCTGCAAAGAAGACAACAAATCCAGTCGTAGACTTCCAAGTTCTCGGTTCTCCTGCCCAGTCGTAGTCCAAAAGTGCCTCAAAATCGCCCTTATTTAATCCTCCGAGTCTCAATTTTCAGTCGGCTGTAAATTTTAAATAGCGGAGCACCCGCTTCACTCCAATCGAGTCTCTTGCTGCCGGATCGCTCAACCTCGTCCCAAAATCGCGGCACTGCCGGCGATATCAGGCCTTGCGCAGACCGTAACGACCGGGCGCCAATGAGACTGCGATACACCGTAATGTCCTTTATTGCTTCACTCTCGCTCGTATCCTTAAGATACCCTTGATCCATGGGAGTTCCGCTACTTGGCATCTTTCATGCCAAACGTCACGATCAATTTATTGATGTACGATTGTAGACTCAAGCTATATACTCCTTCCTGGTCCGTCATTATCTCCAAGTCCAAAAAATGCTTAAAGGGTGTTTCGATCAAAATTTGATCGACTTAAAGTTTACGCAGTTCCTTTCATCGTGCATTAAAAAATTTTGCACACCGCTCATTTTGAAGATGTGTGCGTGTAGCATCATTCCTCTAGTTTGATTTTGAGATTGCACTTCAGTTATCAAAATGTCGTCGAAGGAAGAGAAGCAACGCATCAAAATTTGGCACGTGCATGGCGAAAATCCAAACTACTCTCACGCCAAGTTGGCGAAATTGTTGAATGTGGCTAAATCAACTGTTACCAACGTATTAAAAGTGTTCGGTGAACGTTTGTCGACAGCCAGGAAAGCTGGATCGGGAGGTAAATCGAAAGCCGGAGGCCACAGCGACGACAAAAAGAGTTGCCCGCTGTTTCGAGCGGAACCCCAACCTCTCCGTCCGAGATGTCGCAAAGAAGCTGGGAGTGGCGCCTTCAACCGTGGATAGAGCTAAAAAACGAGCTGAACTGTCGACTCACAAGAAAGCGGTGACTCCAAATCGCGACGATAAACAAAACACGTCGGCCAAAGTATGATCGCGAAAGTTGTACACGACGATGCTGACGAAGTTTGATTGCGTGGTACAGGACGATGCAACTTACGTCAAGCCAGACTTTAAACAGCTTTCTGGACAGGAATTTTATACGGAAACCGGACGGGGAAAGGTGGCAGATATTTTCAAGCACATTAAACTGTCAAAATTCGCGAAGAAATATCTGGTGTGGCAGGCCATCTGTACCTGTGGCTCGAAGAGCAACGTTTACATTGCGACCGGAACCGTCAACCAGGAAATTTATCTGAGTGAGTGCCTACAAAAACGTCTACTGCTTTTCCAGCAGCGACACGACTGTTCCGGGGAAAAGGCCATGGAGTGGTATGCTGCCAACAACGTTCAAGTGGTGCCCAAGGACAAGAACCCTCCCAACGCGTCATAGCTCCGCCCAATCGAACAATATTGGGGCATCGTCAAGGGGAACCTGAAGAAGACTCAAAAAGCTGTTGGGAGCTAAAAACAGTTCAAGACAAACGCGTTCTGCGGCAAATAAAGTGGACAAGGAGACCGTACAAAATCTTATGGCAGGTGTTAAACGAAAGACCCGGCAATGCGTATTCGGTAAAAAGGAAGCTTAGCTGAATATTTTTCCTGTATTCCGTATTAACTGAACTTGAAAAAGAAAAAGAATTTGACTTATTAATGAAAACTTTGATCGACTCACACACATTACTGTTTGACCAAATTTTGATCGAAACACCCTTTAGCTTCACCAAGAAAGTTGATGTCGAAGTGTTTCTTGAGCTGTTCGTAAACTTGAGTTAGTTCCTCTTCGGCAGCGCAACCGACTAGCATGTCATCAACATAAACAATCAAATAAACCTTCCTTCCATTTCTCACGGCAGTATACAGGCACGGATCGGTGGAGCTCGTCACGAATCCCATCCCTTTAAGAACATCGGACAGCTTCTGATTCCAGCACCGCGCTGACTGGTGAAGACCGTAAATACTGGCTGGCTCATGTAGGCCTCTTCGTTGATATCACCGTACAAGTACGCTGTACGGACGTTCAAGTGCTTAAGAATCATCTTGTCCCTGCCGGCAAGAGCGATCAATATTTGCCATGTGGCGTGACGAATCACCGGAGCAAACACTTCGTTGAAATCTACTTCGAGCCAACTGAACACAGTAGCCAACGGTCTTGCAAGTTCACCGTTGCATGCAGCTCTCGTGTTAAATCATCGGACATGACGACCACGAAACGATGGTTGAAACTTGCAAACAGCTGATGGAGATTATGAAGTCTGCTGGTTTGGTACTCCGAAAGTGGGCTTCGAACTAGAAAATGGTTCTCAGCAGCGTTCCTGAAGAGTTGTGGGAGACGTCCGCAGAACTGGGGCTTGATTGTTCGCAAGCAGTTATAGTTGTTATGGTTCCCTCATAGGGACTTATTGAAGTTCAAGGTCCGAGCTCTTCCAGAACTGGATGTCGTGACCAAGCGGATTGTTGTTTCCGAGATTTCTCAACTGTTCGTTCCGCTCTGACTCCTTGGACCAGTGGCCGTGAACGCAAAAATGTTCATTTAATCACTCTGGGTAGCTAGCCTATCGTGGGATTCTGAAATTGCAGAAGAGCCAGCAGTATGATGGAGGAAGTACCGTTCGGACGTTGAAGAGCTTCAATTGCTAGAAGTTCTCAGGAGGGTTCTATGGAACACTCAACGCAGATTCTCAATTCACTGTTTCTTTGATGCCTCACAGAAAGGATGCGGATGTGGCATCTACATCGCATCATTGATGAGCTAAATAAGCTCCACTCTAACCTACTCACGTCTAAATCTCGTGTCGCCCCTCTTCGTGGACAGTCGATTCCACGCTTGGAACTCTGCGCAGCACTTCACGGGTGTCAACTGGTTCAGAATCTTTTGTCGATTACCATCTTCACCGCACCAGTATCGCTTTGAACGCTGGACTCACCTGTTGTACTTCACTGGATCAAATCCAGATCGACCTATCGATCTGAACCCTGCTGACCGTATCTCTCGAGAAATGCTTGCAAGCCAGATCCTTCACGACAACCTGTGGTGGCAAGTTCCTATATTTCTCACATCCCCCGTAGAGTGGCAAAATGTGCTGTTACGATGCTATATGAGCCCCTGTTTGGTTTCCCTTAATTTGTCACAAGGAACCAACCAGCGAGTTCTTTGAGTTGGCTAAGCTAACTTGATTCGTCGCATACTGTTTTCGATTTCGAAATAACTGCAAGCTTCCAAGAAATCAAGGTGTTCTGTCTCCACTGTCGCCTGAAGAGCAAATAACGCTTTGAAATCGATGGTGCGATTGGCATTGACTGCCATGTGCGTGTTATGGCTGACTTCAGGGTTTTCACACTAGGGTGTGATGTTTAGCAGGCTCGTGTTTAAACATATGCCCAAATCGAATAATCCAACGGATTAAGATCTGGACTGCTAGGGGGCCACAAATCCTTCGGCCAAAACTTCATGTTATCGTTCAACCATTGTTGGGTTCGATTGGACGTGTGACACGGCGCTCCATCCTGCTGTAGGACAACGTTTTGGTCCTCGGAGAAGTTGGCCTTTACCCAGGAAACTTTTGGTTCTTTAAAATACCGATATACACTTCGGTATTGATTTTAACTCCAGCATCAATGAAAACAGGCGGCATGTTCAAACCGTTGGACGCTACCAACCAAACATCATGACACCAGCCGGATGTTTGGTTTGAAATTTGAATTTCACTTTTTCCGGAACGTTCTCCATTTTCTGCGGTGAAACGAACCGGTCCGTGCGGCTGTTGGCCACAGCATCGATGCTGAAAAGCTTTTCGTCGGAGAACAGGATTATCATTTTTTCCTTCTTCAACAAGGAAAGCAATCTCTTGGAACGAGTCACTCGTAGTTCCTTGACCCGGTCCGTAATCAAGTGGCGTTTCACTCTGGCTCTGGAAGATGCATGCAGGTCTTCTTTGATGATTCTCCGCATGGATTTCTCCGAAATATTGGCTTCCTTTGCAAGTTTTCTTATGGAATCGACCGGGTTGCGAGCAATTTTTGCACGGACCGATTTGATCACGTTCGGCGTGCGTGCAAAGCGCGGACGTCCGCTTCCCGGCTTCCGCTGCTTAGGACCATCCTGCAGGGACTTTTTTATGCGGTAAACTGTTGCCAAATGGCACCCTACCACCTTGGCAATCTCTTTCGGCTTCTTCTGGGCGAGCAACAAACTGGTGATCACTTCTTTCGCGAACATTTTGACGAATTTGCAATAAAACAAATAGAATGTTTGGATGCAGCACGTGAAAGTAAACATAAACAAATACACTTTCGACAGAAATTAGTCACTAGTTACACGAATTAACCCAATACTCAAGTTTGAACATTTTCGCATTATTTTATGCCGCACCCTGTACAGCCAAAATCATTCGGAGAAGCCTGTAAGAATCGCATCGGAATCTCCACTCAAGGATTTTTGAACATCTTCATGGATGAATTTGGTCTCCTTCGGATTGACAGATGGCTGAAGAATTTAACAGCACCGTGCGACACTCGTCATCCAATTCTGCTACGAGCTAGCCATAACCTTCGCGGGTTGATTTCCAGGTCCATTCATTTGCAAACACTCCGTGGTGGACCTTCGCTGTAACTCGCTACAGTTCGTCAACGATTTTGGCCGTTCCGGGGCAGACACTTGGCTCGTAAGGTCGTACGCCAATGCGTCACATGTTTTCGGTGCAATCCTACACCAGTAAACCAGATAATGGCACCTCTTCAATCAGTTCACCTCAGCCCGAACCTTCACGTACTTTGAGATGGATTACTGTGGGACGTTCTTCGTTCGTCCACTGATTGGGAAAGGTTCGTCGGTTAAAGTTTACGTCGCGTTATTCGTTTGCATGCTGCTCTGAGAAAAATTTCATCGTTGTACCGACAATTATATCATGGTCAGGATGACTATCGCATATAATGGTTTCAACAACCATGAAAGTGGTCGAATTCACCACGTCATGGCATTTTTGACTATGATCATGGTAACAAGGACTATTACGGCATATGGAAAATGTTGCATCAACTATTTTTAATGGTAGTTTGACCATGATAATAGTCGGTTCAAAATCACTATACTGCAATAGTCATCCTAACCCCCAATAATGGTAAAATTGACTATCAAATTCCTCTCTGTGTGGTGAAGGCCGTGCACCTCGAGGTCGTCCCTGACCTGCCGACCGTCGCGTGTATCAACGTCGTTAAACGCTTCGTAGCCCATCGGGAACGAGTTCTCGAATTACATTGCGACAATGCGACCGCATTCGGCGGGGTGAACCACGAGCTGCGCCAGCTACGAAAGGAGTTCCTGCAGAAATTCACATCAAAGGAGTGAGAAGCTACTGCTCAGGAAATGGTATCACTTTCCGTTTCATCCTAGCTCGCTCTCCGCACTTTGGAGGCATCTGGGGGGGCCGGACTGAAATCCTTTAAGTATCATTTTCGTCGGATCATGGGACAAAAGGCTTTCTCCATGGACTAACTCCTAACAGTCGTAGCCTAGATTGGGTCTGTCCTAAACTCCCGCCCACTCGTTGCAATTTCTGGTTCTTCAGATGCCCGTTCGGCTCTGACTCCAGGGCATTTCTTGATTGGAGAGCCTTTGGTTTCCATTGCCGAGCCGAATCTTCTTCACCGGTTTTGGGTTTCAATTTAGGATTTAACAATTCATCAAAAAGAACATACAATTGAGCTATATTTATCTTTGAGTCTCAAAGTATTTAAATACGTGCAGAAAGGAATACATGACTAGTAATATTCATTATTTTTAAGAGTTTGGCATGTACAATTAACTGTTCAGTTTTTGATTCATGTTAATTTGAAATCGGAGGTAAATTTAAGTTTTGTCAGCCGCTTCGTTTGGGTGCATATCAAAAGGTCTAGTTTTACAATATTTTTTTAAAAGTATAATAGAACTTTTTTCCACATGTTCAAATGGAACGATAGCCGAATAAGAAATGGTATGTAGACAATGATTACACTTACTTCAGAAGCTCGGCGCTTTATGAAAACACGTTCAATCCGTTCTGGATAATTCGGTCAATTGTAATAGACGAATTAACTAATATTCATTACTAATTTTATAGTGCTGTTGTTTTTCTCATCAATCGCATTTTGATGAGTTTGCCTGGAAATGTCACAGGGATGTCGCGCTACACGATAAAAGCTCACATGCAACCACCATGCAACTCATCAGTCCATCGTAAGGTGGATTACGGTGAGCTGTTGAAATGTGCAGTAGAGCAAAAGGAAGAAGGCAAATGTTTGTTTTGACAGTTCTAAGCAGATCAAAATCAAGCTGGTGTAGAAAAAAGTGTTGTGCCTGAAACTGTGCGCTTTTGAAGTTGTAAATAATTTTTATTTATTATATTACGTGCCATTAATGGTGTTATCCATTTTTGTTGAAAATCAAAGAGCAAGTTAAGAGAGACGCAGAGAGTACTGCAGCCAGATTGATTTTCTCCGACTAATGTACCGTTGGGCGGTTGTTAGAAAATTACTGGTGAAGTGGAATGAAGTGAATTGTGCTGCTCTCAGTAAAAATGATGTTTTATGCTATGCGTTGATGTTATCGTTGTTATTCTTGCTGTGATCCAATGATTATTCTTAAAACTATCAAGGTTAATTATTTTTATTGATTCATTATTCAATTGGTTGTGAGAATCATAACAATCATATTTTACAGGTGCATAAAGGGTGATACGGTCAAAATTTGGTCAAGGGAAAACGCGTGTAAATCGGTGAAATCGTTTATTTAAAAAATCAAATTAAATTTCTTTTTCAAGTTCAATTAGTATAAAATTCAGGAAAAATATTCAGTTAGGCTTCCGCTTTTCCAAATCCGAATTGCCGGGCCTTACGCTTGACCCCTGCCATCAGATTTTGTACAGCCACCTTGTCCACCTTCTTCGCCGCAGAAAGCCAGTTTGCCTTGAACTGCTGCTCGTCCTTAGCAGTTTTTTTGGTCTTCTTTAGGTTCCGCTTGACAATAGCCCAGTATTTCTCAATTGGGCGGAGCTCTGGCGTGTTGGGAGGGTTCTTGTCCTTGGGAACCACCTGCACGTTGTTGGCGGCGTACCACTCCATGGCCTTTTTACCGTAATGGCAAGATGCCAAATCCGGCCAAAACAGTACGGAACAACCGTGTTTCTTCAGGAAAGGCAGCAGACGTTTATTCAAACACTCTTTCACGTAAATTTCTTGGTTGACAGTCCCGGAAGCTATGAAAATGCTGCTTTTCAAGCCACAGGTACAGATGGCTTGCCAAACCAGATATTTCTTTGCGAACTTTGACAGTTTCGTGTGCTTGAAAATATCTGCTACCTTTCCCCTTCCTTTTGCCGTATAAAACTCCTGTCCCGGAAGCTGCTTGTAGTCGGCTTTTACGTAGGTTTCGTCGTCCATTACCACGCAGTCAAACTTCGTCAGCATCGTCGTGTACAGCCTCCGGGATCGCGCTTTGGCCGTCGTATTTTGTTTATCATCGCGATTTGGAGTCACTACCTTCTTGTAAGTCGATAGTCCGGCTCGTTTTTTGGCTCGATGCACGGTTGTAGACGATACACCCAGCTTATTTGCGGCATCTCGGAGAGATAGGTTAGGGTTTCGCTTGAAACTACCGGCAACTCTCTTTGTCGTCTCAGCGGCTTCCGGTTTTCGATTTCCCCCCGATCCAGACTTCCTGGCTGTCGACAAACGTTCCCCAAACACTTTAATTACATTTGTAACGGTTGATTTGGCAACTTTTAGCGATTTTGCCAACTTTGCGTGCGAGTAGCTCGGATTTTCGCGATGCGCGAGCAAAATTTTGATACGCTGCTCTTCTTGCTTGGACGGCATTTTGACAACTGAAGAGTGAATTCCAAAATCAAAATAGGAGCAACATTCTACACACACACACCTTCAAAATGAGGGGTGTTCAGGTTTTTTAAATGCAAAATTGAAAGAAATACGTCAAGTTGATATTGACCAAATTTTGACCGTATCGCCCTTTATTACCATATATATTTCATATATGTAGCAATATTTTGAGATTTATATAAATATTTACCAAAATTAACTAAGAGGTTATCTACAGAGGGACAATTCCATTTATTCCGAGATTTTTCTTTTTTCGTTCTACACACGCAGAGTAATACAGCATTTTAGAATCAAATATACGAGGGCTTTGATTCAAATTAATGATTATGGTTGAATCAAAAATATATTTATTTGTTTTTAATACCACTCAGCGTTGATTTAAAAAATATATATGTTTGAATCAACAATATTTTCATTTGATTTGGAAATAAAATCTTTCCAAAATAGCATGATGCTTTGTGCATGTCGCAACATTTTATAACACGGAAACTGCAATAGAGGAGATTAGATTTTTATCAAGCTGTATGGTGCAGTTATCGGTACATTTCAAGGTATGTAAATTTATATTACATGTGTTTCAAATTCTAATTTTTGGGCTTATTTCAACAAACCAGTACACCGTCGAATCTTTGAAATTCATCGAACGAAAGAAGGTGAATCAGCAAACCAGCACACCGTCGAAACTTTGAAATTCTTCTAACGGAAGATGGTTAAAGAGCTGATAAAGCAGCCATTTTTGGTGGAAAGGAAAAATGCATGACAAACGCAAAGATTTTTTTTTATGTGCAGCAATTTTATGAACATAATAAATATTGTTTGAATATTGGAAATATCATTCTCATCAACATGCAACCCTAGGAGTGGACAGCAATTTCTGCTAGAACCAAAGATGTGAAGAGAAAGTATTGATAGGTCCGTAAGCGCAGGTTGTGAAATTGAATAGAAGTAGTTGAAATTGAGCGAAGGGCATGTTCGGAAGGCGGTAACTGATCGAGCTGATAAGTTCTTACCCAACTACCACAATGCGTGGTAGGCAAGAAGGAAGGTGAGTCAAAGCGTTTTTGTTTTGATTTAAAAAGAAGCACGTAATTGAAATAAAAAAGAACATTTGATTCAAATAACGATGTGCTAGAATCAACTAAAAATATTTTTGTATCTACATCCAGTCGTATATAAGTTAGATTGTAAAAACAAAAAAATGATTGCTTTGAAACTAATATCGTTAATATTTGATTAAAAAAAATGAAATTAGGCCCTGAGTCTAAAAGATTTTTCTTTGAATTCCAAGTGATTTATTTTTGAAATAAATATCTATTTCTCTGTGTGCAGCTTTGAAAAATAATGTTTAATGCAAACAAAACAAAATCAACTCATGAAAATATGTTTTTGCTATATTTCAAATTCAGAATGCTCTATAGAATTGAGAAATTAAAAAAATGTAAATAAACTCAAATATGATTGGAACAAAGTCTACCAAGAAATTGACTCCAAGTTGATTTGAAATTTAGTTTATTTTGATTTTGTTTTTAGTTTCCACTATCATGTAAGAGTGTGCACGAAAGCAATGAAATTGTTTCAATACACGCACACCCTCAAAACTATGTGCAACAAAAACTGTGTAGCACACTCATGAATTATGTGTCACGGTTGAACTATACGATACTAAAACTGACAGCGCAACTCATCAAATTCACTCATCAAAGGCAATTGGTGAATTAAACAACACAGCTACTGTATCACGGAGCACACAAACAAAAAATAAAAACATCAGCTGTGTGCACGATGCTGCGAAAATACTCATAAAAGGGTGCACTCTGTTTAGCTTGTCTTAAATAGGTAAAACCCTCACCAAAAGCTGATGTGGATTTTCCGATTAACAGAAACACTCAGCACACGTTTTGCGTGGGTATATAAAGGGTATCTAACGCTCTAGGATTAGCCGGGCGGTTTATTACGGAAAAGCTAATTTCGACATTAAAAAATAAAAATAAACATGCAACAGGTAGACAGCATGACGCGTTCTGCGTCATTCATCGTGAGCGGAAAATCCGCATCATCGTTTCGGTGCCTGCCACAACAGCAGAACACCTGTTCATCGAACTTTGTGACATCGGTCGCCGTGGGATTGATGTGTGTGTGGCTAATGCTAATGCTTGGAATCAGCTGATTGACATGACCTACCTATGATGATTTTTCCTAGCGCTCGAGAGAAATAGATCCTCCAAACATTAGGTAAATCTGAACCCACATCGATATAACCTATATCAACGGGAAAAATCCGACAGCCAATGGCGTCCCCATCACTTCAGCAGCGTGCTCAAAATAGAAATGCGCATTTTATTCTCAACAATGTTTGACGCTCGAAGCGAAAAGCAAAGAGAATTCGTTTCGAGGAAAATTATGGGATGGCTATTTTCGAAAAATCTCGAAAACGACGACAAGTTGCGAAACTTTTTATTTGCTTTGCTTGCGCTCGGATTTTCTCGAGAGAGTCGTCGTCCTCTTTGAAAATAAGTAAGAACATTCGGCAGATTGTTCTATTTGCCCAAAAGGCAGCTGTTGGTGGTGGTATCTGGTTCACGCTGGCCAGATGTATGTAAATATTTATCCCGCGCTGTTCACATGGTCCGCTGGTTTTTGCGACTTAGGATTTCCCTTGGAAATGCATACCGGTTTTGGGACATGTGTTTCTCATGCACGTGTGTTTTGAACTGTCTGGCAAACAACTCAAGTGGTTCGACGGCAACGAGGTTTATTTTGACTTTAATATGTTGCCTACAAAATCCTGATAAATTGTTTCGATTTGAATTCAATATTCAATAAACCTTTCACTATTGACGATGGCGCAATGGTGGAAGATTTATTATCAAAATAGGAGAAATGGATTTCAACGAATTAGGAATTAATCTACCTTTTTCTCACAGATTTCGCATTTCGACATATTTGGGAATTTTTTGATCTACATCAAAATGTAACTCAGTTCACAGCAGCTTCGATATTTATCGCCAACCCATCCTCTCATTGGTTTACTTGATTGGCTAAAATAACGTAAAACCTACTCAACGGATCCAAGTAACATGCAATACTTAAAAATATTACAAGTACACATACAGTTAAAAGCTTCTTTTTTTTTTTAATGTCTCCGTCCTTAATAATGACTTTTTCATTTTCTTCGACATCTTTAGTTTTTTGGCGTTTCTTTTCTTACATCTATCTTTTTTTCATTTCATTGGATACAACGCTAGAGCTCGTCTACAACACTTCGCCAATGTGCTTGTTTTAGGGCAGCTTCTCTCACCTCGTTGGCGACTCATACTCACCATATCTTGCTGCACCGCGATAGCTCGATAGTTTTCTTACACAAACATATCCCCTTGCTTCCATTCCTGCGGTAGCTGTTCGGTTTCAAGATTCGGACTATCAGCCGATGAAAATAGATTAACAGCTTTGCTGGGCCCATCTTGATGTGTTGAGTTCCAGCACTATCCTTGCCTACTGCCTTATTATTCTTGAGCTGTTGGAAAGCATCCTTAACTTCTCCCAGCGTTTGAGCTGGGGTCGCATTGTGGATCTCGAAACGTAGAACTTTTTCTCACAAGCATTCGTACAAAAATTCCTTCGTTTCGAGCTGCGCAATGCCCCCCCCTTGGTTTGTTCCCATCGTTAGTCGTAGTGCTGCTTCCATCTATCAATGAACTCACGTCTATCTGTCAAGATTCCCCCCATCCTTATCCTTGCGTCCTTCTCTTACAAAACCACCAGACATTCCTCGTCGAATCAGTCGTTCCATGGGCTTGGTTCCACCCGACGACGTTCACAGCTGCGTCGTTGATGGCTGCTTTGATATTATTCCCGCAGTCTTCAAGAGTAGCTTCATCGAGCATACCCTTGCTTCCTTTCTATTCGGTCCTTGGCTGCACCTCGCCAGTCTTGCTGTCCGCAGGTCGCCTTCTACTTGATCGATCCGGTCGTCGGTTTCGTTTCGAGAATCATTTTAACTGGGCTGTCGTCTGACATTCTTATTACATGCTCAGCCCACCGTAGTCAACCGATTTTAGCGATGTGTACAATCGGAAGTTCTTCCAGCAACTGATGCCATTCGTGGTTCATTCGCCTCCTCCACGTTCCGTCTTCTATCTGCACTCCACCGTATATCGTACGTAACACCTTCCGTTCAAAGAAACCAAGGGCGCGTTGGTTCTCCTCTAGCAATGTCCATGTTTTTTTGGCCGTTAAAGACCACCGGTCTAATTAATGTCTTGTAGATGGTCAACTTAGTAGTTCGGTGAACTTTGTCCGATCCAAGCGTCCTTCGGAGTCCAAAGTAGGCACGATTGCCAGCCATAATGCACCTTTGTGTTTCTCTACTGGTGTCGTTATCGGTGGTCACCAATGAGCCTAAATACACGAATTAGTCTTTTACTTCGATTTCATCATCGTCGATCTGAACTCGTGATGGGTTGTCTTCTCGTGCTATTCTTCCTTTCATGTATTTTGTTTTCAACGTATTAATCACAAGCCCAATCCTACTTTCTTCAGCCTTAAGTCTGATGTACGATTCAGCGAAGCCGAAAAGTTGGACGAACTTCCTGAATGTCGTACCACTCGTGTCACACCTTCTAATGCAATGTTAAATAGTAAACACGACAATCCATTACCTTGCGCAACCCTCTCCGAGATTCGAAGGGACTCGAGAGTGTCCCTGTGGCTCGGACGACACACATCACTCGATCCACATCACATCGGACGACACACATCACTCGAAGCAGATTTCTAGTCGATGAAAAGAAGTGTTCCTAGATTTATTATCGTGGCACCTTCGTTTGCTGTAACATTGCCGTTGAGGTGCTCGTCAAACTACTGCTTCCACCTTTCGAACACATCACATTCATCTTTGAGAAGGTTACCTTCCAAATCTCTGCAAGTATTGGCTGTGCCAGTCTGTACTGTTCCAAATTATCTCTCGTACGGTGTTGCAGCATTCCTGCCCGTGCTGCATTTTTCTCCTCTACTACCTGCTTGCATTCACTATCAGAAGTACCTAGTGTTGCTATTGCAGTGCTACCAATGGTGGTTCGAATATCTCTCCAGCTATCTTCAAGAGTAGCTGCGCCAAGTTGCTCTTCCGTTGGTAGGGTTGCTTCTAGCTGTTGCATGTATTCCTGGGCAATTCCGGTTTCCCACAGTAGCTCAAGGCTAGGTCATGGCGTCCGAATTCGACGTTGTTGAACATCGTCGAGAGTATTGAGCGCTGCAACTAGGTAGTGGTCCGAGTCTATATTCGCACTGCGGTAGGTGCGAACGTTGATGATATCGGAGAAGAATTTCCCGTCGATTAGAACATGATCGATTTGATTCTTTGTTCGCTGGTCAGGTAATCTCCAAGTGGCTTTGTGGATGTCTTTAGGGGAAAGAAGGTACTTCGGACTACTAGACCACGGGAGGCAGCAAAGTTCACGCATCGATGGCCGTTATCGTTCGATACAGAATGCAGGATGTTTTGCCCAATTACCGGTCTGTACATTGCTTCCCGTCCTACCTGAGCGTGCATGTTGCCAATGACGACTTTTACGTCCCGCTGCGGGCAGCCAGCATACACTTGCTCTAGCTGCGCGTAGAACGCTTCTTTTTCGTCATCGGGAAGAAACGACCCTTGATCCTCAGCTTGCATATTTCCGCATTGATCGGAAACCATCTAATCACGCAATCACGCATTTTGCTCAGCACTACAAACCTGGTGTCCAGCTCGTTTTTGGTGCCAGGGGCTCTGGTAAAAAGTAACCGCTCGATGCCCGCTTTTTCATACCTTTTGTTCTGTCCAGAAAACCTCCTACAGTGCTACGATGTTACTTATAACGTCACATCAGTTTCACAGCCGTTTGTGAACCGATTTCAGTTCTGTTTGCAACTACTTTCCCATAGAGCGCTATTAATTTGTTTTCATTCGGCCATTTCGTTACGGACATATGAACAAAACAATTTTTCTACGGCGTATTAAAATAGCAATCAAACTGTTAACCAGTGGTGTGAAGTGTCCAAGATGAGTGAAATTTTCGGGAATTAATGTATCGGCTTTTTTTTTAAACCCAGAAAACATTTAAACATATATTCTGGACACCACCCAACACCCACTGTGAGGAAAGCAAGCGGACATCAAACAGTTCCGCTACTTGCCACCAGACTTCGCAGGAGATCAAGAGTGGGCGGCCATTTAAGGTGGCGTTAAGGGGGCCATGATGGGGTGAAAATGCTATGGGAGGAAAATTCCTCAACGGTCGGTTGAAGATCAAACCGCCATCGCTTATCTGCCATTAAGTCTGCAGCGCGCTTGTAGTAAAGACGTAAAAACTGAAATTGAAAAAAATTACAAGGTAGAGAGCAGTTTGGAAAGTGATCGACTAAGGTCTTGAAGTGGAGAAGTAGAACCAAGTGAAGCGGATAGAGCATCCAGGACCCATGTGTTTGCCTTTAGTTTGGCCTGAGCTGGTCAAGCTCCCGACCGTCGTCCAGGTGGTCCAAGCCAACTCCACCGTCCGTTAGTTCCCAGTTTTCGTGGGAGTCCTAGTGTCTAGAACTAATGACGTCTCAACCCTTGGGTCGAAGACGTGGCCATTTTATATGCCGAGCCGACGCGGACGCCATTGTAAACGCGAATCGGCGAGACTTGGAGGAGTGCGGAGGAGAAGAAGCGTTGTACTGAGAGCTGGAGGAGTATCGGTCTGGCTGTTTAGCCCGAAGACCAGGCATAGCAAGAAGCAGCGTAGGACAAGCACTGGCGAAGCAGCGGAACGGAAAGAGGGGCCCCGACGATAGGAGTGTGAGACAGAGTGAGGAATGAGGTAGGAGATAGGAAGTAACGAAGTGGGAGAAGTCATTCTCTGTGTAAATTTGTAATAAAGTGGGTGAATGTTCAGAAAAGTATTCAAGTGATTCCTTGGAGGCGGTAGTTAAGCGCGCACGCCGAGCGCGACTGGAAGAAGGGGGTCTCATTGGTGCTGGGCAGGGATCGCCCCTTTGGTTACACTATCATGTTCATTCGTAAAAATAAAAAAATTTGACGTTGATTAACGTTGCTGAACCGCCCGTTACATATGCAACCTGCATAACAAAACTCTGTACACCACGTGGTGAATGCATCTGAAACTATGTGCCAGCCATTCACGCGCGCATGCGCGTTGTCTTCGTTTGTTGATTCTGACAAGCAAATGGCCGTTATCTACATTGCACTGGCCTTCTTCTTTTTTCTCACCACACTCTGCCAATAATCAAAATCCCCGCTATGAAGCGACTCTATATCGAACTTCAAAACTGCTAATAATCATCGATTCACTCACGATAAAGCAGAAAAACGTTCTAACTTAATAATTTATATCCGGCCTTATTAAAATATATCTATTATTATATGGTGCAATAGCAGTTTGCGAAGTTGCTGTTGAAAGCTGGGTAACGAAGTATGCATGCCTCGAATGCCTGTGGTGTTTAGTACGCTTATTTGCGTTGAAATTAGCCAAGCTTTAATAAACCAAACAAACCTCTTCTTTACAGGGACGATGAGGAGTCGCTCAAGAACCCGCAGAATCCGGAAAATCCGGACAAGCCGAAAGAAACTCGTGAAATCAAGTTCGCGGTTGACGAAGAAGACAGGGATGAAGCCACTAACCCTCCGGCTCCGAAGCACCAGACGAACGAAGGACGTGGTATGTTGTACTTTCCCTTATCGATCCCCCTTACCCCAAAGTCCTTGTACTAACCTCAAACATTCTTCTTGTTCTCTGTTTACTGTTGCCACGGCCGAGCAGAAAATTGGATCCAACCACCGGAGCGTAAGGTGTGGCACCCAATCGTATGGCAGCAGCCACCACCACCGATTCCACCGGATGTATATGGCAAGGATGCTCCCCATCAGCGACTGATCGCCAACATCCGTCGCCTGCTGACGGAGACTGCCAAGCAACCGGAAGAGCGTCAAAAATACATCGATCGCATGATGCTGTCGCTGCCGACCGGATCGAGACCAAAAGATGCCTTCGACGACGACTGGGACGATGAACCGGAACCGGCACCGAAACCAAAGAAGAAGAAGGCCAAGAAGGGCAAGAAGAAGGTGGTGGTCCGAAAGCGCGCCGAGAGCGTATCGTCCGAAGAAGAGTCCCTGTCGCAGTCTCTGTCTACTCCGGCGGCTGAGGCTTGAGCGCAAACGAACTTTTTCAAATTAGGATGTACTTACTTTTAACTTGTAGCTAAACACACTAACATATTTACTCTTACCAGTGAAGGCTAATTTACATATATATGCATACACTTACAATTGTGACAAGTATATGAGGAAGATTGATGGAAGCGGAAGTAGCGGGGGATTTGGATACACACACACATAAACCCACTCATACACACACAAACATATCTGTGTTTTGAATCGAGATGACTTACAACGTAGTTTGCGAAATGTTATTAACTTTTGCTATATCCGAACCAAATAAAACATAAACGTCATTGTTTTGCAAAAAAAAAAACACCCAGCCCACTGATTCGAATAGAAAATATCCCATTTCAGCGTCCCCTTCGCCGTCGTTACGATTCCAGTCGCGATCATCCCGATCCCGCTCGGGAACGTACAGTCCCAAGTACACTCCGGAGCCACCGTCGATGCCAACTCGTTCACCATCTTGCGAATCTTGCGAGTACACCAATGCGGCTGTCGTGGAGGAACAGCTGCGGCAAATGCAGAAGCAGCTTAATGAGATCAGCATCATTCCGATGCAGATCCAGGCTACGCTCAGCTACCTAACGAAAGCGTTGACGAAGTTTGCTCCGCCGGAGTTGCAACGGGAGCTTCCGGCGTCCCTTCGAAGTAGTTCGGTACGGGAAACCATCCCGGAGGAATGTGAGTCATTTGACGAGGAAGATGGTGAGGAAGATTGGCGCAGTTCTGACGACGATGACGAGGAAAATCTGACGGCGATTTTGGAGATGATGTTTGATGAATCGGAAGTGTTGGATGTTGTCCCTCCCAGGGAACCGGACGATGAATACGATCGGCGAGAACATGGTCCGGACGTGGACCAGGATCCGGACGTCAGCGAAGAGGAACGCCTAAAGCAGGAGAAGTTGGAGCGCGTCAGCAAATTGGAACGGTCCTGGCCGTGGAGTCAAACGGCTAAGCCGATTCATAAGTATTCTCTCGGATGATGCGGGAAATTAGTTCAGAGGTGGGTTTAAATTGATTTTTCTTTTTTTTTTTTTTCTCAGGAGATCAAACTGCCACCTGGTGCCGAGTGTGGCATTGGAAAAGTCCAAGATCAAGCAGCTTACCGAGGAGAAGTTGCCGTTCTACAACAGAGGTTACCGTCAGAGGGTTGGCAACTGAGGTGTAGACTACTGGGATTCCGGATGAGGGGTCAAGATTGATGCGCAATTTTTTTTTTGGTTTTTGTTACATTTTTCGTCGGGTTGCTCTCGCTTTAGAATGAACTATTTATTTTTAATAAAATGACGATAAGTTCGAACAAATGTATTGAATCTTTTTTTTGCGCATGAGCGAGCCCGCTCGGAAAGAAAAGCCATTCTCATATTCGTCAACCTCAAGTCATGAATTTCAAAACAAGTATATTTTCTTCAACACGAATATACAGAATGAATAAAAATGTAAATGTTCGTGTTTTAGTTCCGAGTGGTTTTGAGATTGTCGTGCTTAATATCGTATATTTGAGAATATATGCGCAGGAAGTGGCCGCATATGGTTGTAGTTTTCTCCGTCTATCAAAGCTCCCTGGCAGTTATCGTTACCACAGAACGCAGTCACCCATCCCGCCGAAGTCTACGCAACCCACCACCAGATGGACGGAAAACGGCTCTTTGAGCGGCCATGAGGGGTGGCGTCACTGGTCGTATGCTGAGGACCGTGACCCCATGACCCATTAGGGCATCTTCAGCGGCGGTCTATTTTTAGATCAACTTTTTTACCTGATTTGCATCAGCGAAACTTGAATAGAACTAGCTAAAATAGACCAACTTTGCGTTCCCCGCACCGGTGTTGTATTTTTTGTTGTTAAACCCGCCAACACCTGTCATCCGGTCGATCATTCAACACCAGAGATAAGAAGTTTTTTTTTCAGGGATCGCAGATTTTTCACAAACATTTTGCCATTGATTGGTTTGACCAAATAATTTTTAATGCCAGTAGTGCGTCGTTAGCTGACGACAAGGAATACTTGTTCATTCGTTTGACTGAAGGTGAGTGTGTGAATGCATGTATTTCATTAAAACGATATTAGATAATACTGATTTGTAGTTTGGCAGCGGATAAACAAGAGTCGAAACGGAGAGGGCTACGTCCTGGATGACGCCCCAACGTCGACCGTGATTTCCGTTCCGGTCATCAGAAGCTATTCCAGAACTACTTTAGCGACATGCAAACCTACAACAAGGAGCACTTTCTGCGTTTCTAGAAGTCAACTAGACTTCTCCCAAATCTATCTGTATGAGCTATTTGCAAGTGCTTATCATTTACAATCTATGAATAAACCGATTGTTTACTTTGTAGACTTCATTACTTTTCATTTCCGAGCAATCGAAATACTATTCGGAATCTCGGAACCTCCGCATTTCGATCGAGTCAGCGTTTTCCGGAAAATGCAGTGGCTGTAAAAAAAAACTAAGACAAGCATTCGTTATTTAGGAATGAAACGAAAAGGCAGTTCACTAGCACCGGGAGCAACTTGAAGTAATTATCAGCGTCCGAGGCGAGCAACACAACTTTTTGTCCGCCGCCAGCATCACACGCAGCAAACAGGGTTACTTTTCGGCTCACAAATATACCGCAGAATATACTCAATAAAATTGAGTTATTGTTTAATAAAAGCTGAAATTTTACTCAATAATTGGAATTATCAAGTAGCGTGTATTGTTTTGGAACGGTATTTTTCTTGTTCCAAATTGCTGCAAGAATAGATCAAAGCATATACCAGTTTTAAAATGATGCAAAATAGATCCAGTATAAAACAAAATTTACAACACCGGTGCAGCGATGTTTTTGCGTTTGGTCTAAAAAAATAAATCCAATCCACGATTTGGATCGCCGTTGAAGATGCCCTTAGACTCGCATAGCCAGCTCGATGCGATTTTAATAATTAGTTGAACTGTCGATAATTCTCGATCCTAGTGGAAAACTCTTTAAAAAAAAGCAAAAGCCAAATTCAATAGTGCATATCAGCAGAAAGCACTTAAATAGTGCACACTTAGAAAATTTTACAGTATTCCGGTAAAAAAATTACCGGACTTTGTCAAATTTTACCGAAATCTGTTAAATCGGATTACCGAACGTTCAGCTGTTGAAAGTTCGGTAAAAAATTAATGAATACTGTAAAACTTTCAAAGTGTGTGAACAGCAGGTAATTTGCCCGTGACTGCCATGTAAGACAAAAGTCCAAACGCGAATTACTTGTCCGTTAGAACCCTGCTGTATTTTAGTACAGAGTCCCTGGAAACGGCGGTGGACGTGGTGGAAGCCTGCACCGCTCCTACACGCAAAAAAAACAGCCGCAGTAGAAACTACCATTTCGAGGGTTAAATTAAGCGCAAACACCAACAATTTCCACCTGACTATAAATGCGTTTGATTTTATCATGCCTGCGATTAGATCGACCATGGTGCGGTTGATATCAATATGTGGTCTCTCAAATATACCACAAATGTTGAAGGTTTTACCATAAACGTAGTAAATTTGACTGAAATTTTATGGTAGTTTTAGACAAACAGAACTTGGCAGCAAATTCACGGGCTCGACATTTGTACTGCGAATATTTGACGAAGTTTTCGTGCGTTGTTATGGACGATGAAACTTATGTCCTGGAGGATTTCAAGCAGCCGCCAGGGCTGGTTTTTTATTCTGCTATGGCCAAAAATGCTACAGCTGAGCATTTCGGAACGAAGAAGGCATCGAAATTTCCCAAAAAAAACCTTGTGTGGCAAGCAATTTGCACGTGTGGCAAAAAGAGTAAATCTTTCGTCACTACAGGCACAATCAACAAGGAGATCTATCAAAAAGAGTGTCTGCAGAAGCGATTGCTACCCTTCATCAAAAGTCATAAAGAAAAACCTTTGTTCTGACCCGATTTGTCATCATGCCACTATGCTAAAACTGTGATGGGGTGGTACCAAGCAAATCAAGTGAACATTGTACCAAAAACCTCAAACCCGCCAAATTACCCAGAGCTACGATCAATCGAGAGATATTGGGCTCTGATGAAGCGGAAGCTTTCTGGAAAGAAGTAAGAAATCAAAGACATCAAACACTTCCAGCAAATTTGGACAAAGACGGCTTCTACGATTTCTGAAGAGTCTGTAAAAACCCTAATGGACGGAGGTAAGCGCAAAGTTCGAAAATTTTATGCAAATACCGAATAACTATGTTTTGTCTCCATGAATTGTTAAAACACATCCCATGAATCTGAAATAAACAACTAGGACGGAAATATAATGCGAAATTTATGTTTTATTCATGTTTTGAGGTGTCCGGATTATTGCGGATACAGACCTTATACTTCTATTTTGGGTTTATCACTAAAACCTAGAATTAAATCAACTTGCCACTCTCCATCAAATGCCACCACCAATATCCTAAATCTCTATCCCAAATATATACACAAAAAAAAAACTTCTCCTTATACGTTTTCATTTTTTTTTTTTTCCCCCTCCGGGCACCAAAAAAAAAAAGAGAAACACCCCGGCATTTTTTAAAAAAAAATCATGGCACCGATCCCCAACTCCGGGTTTTTTATTTACTCCACCTACTTCATAGCTATACACACCCAGTTTTTTGTACTGAAGTCAGTAAAAGTTTTACTGACTTTCAAACAGCTGAGTGTTCAGTAAGCAGTTCAGTAAAAGTATTTTTACTGAACGATCGTCAAACCAGTAATAAACTCTCAACTGTCAAAAACTACTGACCAATTCAGTAGCAATACAAAAGTTCAGTAAAATTTACAGAAAAAAACTGTGAAATTGGAAGCATCGTTAGTTTCCAAAAAGCACTGAACACATAATCAATCAATACCGAAGTTCGGTAAAATTTACAAAAAAAAAGTTAAATGCGGAACGCTGCCTTTTTTATTATGAGAGAAAGGCATTTATACTGATTAAATATCAGAATGCCTGATAAGAAAACGAAGAGTAGAATAATTTTTCGTTTATTGCCTTTATTTTGTTTTATTAAAATATCACCGACTTAACCAATTTTATTAACCTATAACCTTGAGAAGAGAATTTATTACATCTAATATTTAATAAAATGCAAAGAAAGTAAGGAAAACTAATTTTATAGTCTTCGAGAAAATTGACTGAAGTTAAATTTTTATTAGTAATTGTGGCTCAGACTGACTAATGCAACCGCTTGCACTTATAAAAAAATTACCACATCACCACGGACAGAAGTTATATTGAAATTTAAAAGTGGGAACAATAAAATAGAAAAAGAATCATTTAAGGTTACGCATGAATTTTTCTCCGGTCGTCGTCAGCGTTCCAATTCCCATCAATGCATGTGCAAACAAGAAAAACTGTTTGTCTGAAGGTCGACAACTGACATTGAGCACCGAATAGGACTCAACCAGCACCCGGAAGCAGTATTCGTAGTCTCCGCTGATACACATGGACCAGTTTTTGAAAACAATGTAGCCTTCACAGTTGTCTGCAAAGTTGTCACCTTTGAAATTTAATACTGGGACATCTTGGAATGAAGGAAGGCCATCATCCTGTAAAGTTCATTTTTGTTTAAAAATATATGTAGCAATTGATGTCATAAGTTATATCACCTGATACCAGTCCATAATACCCTGAAGAGGGTTATCGTTAACAGTATTAGAGTCTCGCAAACGTTTTGCCCCTCGACTTGGGTTTTTTAAGCGAATAATGGATAGTGTTCTCAAAAACTCTGTAACGAAAAATGAATTTAACAATTATTTTTAAATTTTGGTAATTAAACTACCATTTGTGATGTATCGGTAAAATCCTTCGTATTCCGTTAGAATTTGAGCCTGCAGTAACTGAAACTTATCTATGAAGTCCAAACATTTTGGATTGAGAAGACGGAATTCGACAGAAAACTGTAATGAAAAATAGGAAAAATATGACCAATAAAACTTATAATCTGCTTGGCGTTTATACATGTAAAATTGAACTGGCGAGGATTGATTTTACTACCATTCTTCAGGAGTGCGCTGTATTGCCCATCATATGCGCTATACAATGCACTACTTTCAACGTCATGCTTAACGTTCATGTCGGTTGTAAAAAAAATAGATCGCCAGTTGAGGTTTCCAGTTTTGAACTGAAAGAGGAATATATCTCGAGTAATTCATGATTAGGGTCTAAAAGCCATTTGCAAACAATGACTTTAAACGTTGATCTCTCATGAATCACGAGAATTCCACTATATCATGCTACTCCATATGGTAGAACTAAAATTCTTCAACCAGATGCTGCTTTGATTTCACGAGATTGATTTAAAATTCAAGAGAAATCAACATTTAAAGTCATTGTTTGAAAATGGCTTTAGACCCTTGTCGAGATAAGCACTCAAAAAAAAAAAAAAAAAAGAGATCCACATTTTCAGATATCTCATCTGGTTTGATCGATTCTGTTCATGTGATGTTTTCGGAATATAATTTAATTAATTAATTCTTATTACCAACTCTCCATTGAAAGCCGACCCTACCGGATGATCTTTGAGGTACATAATCAGGCTCTCAGTATGGCGAATATGCTGACGATCTTCAAAGGTAGCCAACCAAAGCTCCTCTGCCCGTGCTTTCGTTGTTGGTCCCGGACAAATATATTTTAGCTCTTCTCTCTAAAAAAAAACAATTTATCAAGTGATTTGAATACTTGGTTTAAGAGTTTTGAATAAACATACCATTTGTTCAATTTGATCTTCAGAAATAGTACTGACATCTGTTAAGACTACGTACTCTGAAGCAGTCAGTTTCCGTTGACGATGAATTATACGCTCACCAGACTTACGCACTAGATATTGCATATGATAGTGGATCCTGCCTGAATGTTTATTCACTCCTCTGGCATGCGGGTGAAACCACAGTGCTTGGGGTACAGACACATTGGAAGATGCTAAAGCAGGATATGTTTTGACCAAAGAAATCGCCAAAAGATTCTTGTGGTATGAAGAAGGATGCCTAAAATGAAAAAAAAAACCAGTAATGTTATTTTTGTTTTTATTTTCTAAGGGCCGATTTCTTCACTCTCGCTTAAATTTTAAACCAGGTTTACCCATATAGTTAAACCTGGTTTCGTGCTTAAGTAGAGGTGAAGAAATCAGCCCTAAGTAATGGCTGACCCACAATTGATACGTTGCGGATGCGTTGACGTAAATTTGACAGAAAACCTATGGGAAAACTGTCAAATCCACGCAAACGCATCCGCAACGTATCAATTGTGGGCCAGCCTTAATACTTACAAACCAAAGGATGATTTCAGGTATTCGCAAAGAAGGTTGTTGATGTTTTTTAAGCACCGATCTGCAAGCTTATCACCTTCCTTTAAAATCTCCATCACATCCTGACCGGCACGAGTTCGACGGAAAATTTTGTCGACGTTGATCTCCTGCAACCGAACAGCACAAAATTTTAATAATATAATAGATAGGAGATATATTTGACATAGATTTCTCATTAGGTTGCACTACTTTTGTAATTACCTACCTTATGTGTTCTAACGCGAGTTTTAAATATAATTTTCGACTCTAATTAAAGAGCTTAAACATGAGTGCTATGTAATTAATGGATTTATTTTCAACCTACGTTCTTACCCGTGATATATTCTACTAACTAAGTAAATACATTTTAAAACTGTTTCTTAGCCTATCATGTAAATTTAACTTTTCTTTCTTGAGACTGTGAAGAAGTGTTATAAAAGTGTCAGCAAGAAAAAAAATCAGCAAGACTGCTTTATACTATGTATCAACTCAGAAGTCTGTAAAAGGCAAAGAAAAAGACATTACTCTCAAATTGGACTAACTGCCCGTCAGCTGAAACTGGAATTATATTTCCGTGAGAAAAAAAGAATGAA